>JBBPBX010090787.1:0-14051 GCA_038048925.1 Garcialebias charrua
TGCCCTGCTCCCCTCAGGAAGGAGGTTAAGGAGCATCAAGTGTAGAACCACTGTAATGACACTTGATTGTTGATATGTGCTGCTGATTATCCATGCTGCTGATCTCATGCTGCTGATTTAGTTCATGCTACTGTATTCATTAGTACTCATCTGCTCACACAGACTCATGTTCTTGCTGCTGTTCGATGTATTGTTTTTGTATTATTAGCACTTAGCATATTTTTATTTTAACGTTTTTCTTAGGTCATATCTTAGATCATATTACTGTTTTTCTTTACATTTTAATACTTTTTTTGGATGTAGGGACCCTGTGTACACAATTTCGTTCCACCACATGTACCACATGTGATGCGAATGACAAATAAAGGAACTTCGACTTTGACTTACTCTCCAGGGTTCCAGTCCTACCCTGTTCACCATGGGCGTAACAGCCACGGGGTACGCGTGGGACATGTCCCCCGCACTTTCCATATCTGTGCCCTCTGTCCCCCGCACTTTTTTGAACCATTACAACTGTCTAATCTACTAATAAGATGCGGTAACTCGTTTTTCCGAACTGTCTTTAAACGCACCATGAACGGCACACGCTTATTGGCCCGCCCTCCGAGCAGAAGCGGAACCAATGCTCATGGCACATACCGATACCAGCCTTGTTTACGTATCGATCCAACCCATGATGCACGTTGGCTTCAAACTATGGGATGGATTTCCTGAACGGAGGCGTGTCTCATGAACCCAGAGTAACAAGACCCGCCTCACATTCAGGAAATCCAGTTCATAGTTTGCAGGCAGCTACAAGCGTGAGGGGCTGACTGAGTACTCTGTTGGGTTTGTTTTGGCATCGTTTTGAAAGAGCGGGTCGTTTGTTTATGGATTGTTTACATGGAGCTGGTCACAATTGGTTATTGATTGTTTTCATTTAGCTGGACGCTTGTTTCTGTCGCAAGATCGGACAACACTGGTGAGTGTAGCATCTTAGCTAGCAGCTAGCCGACTTTTCATCGTAACATGTGCGTTGTGTGGAAATATTTTACCCTCAACACCGCAAGACAACAACGTTCAATGTTTGCAGAGCTATATAAACACATCTGCGTCACATTAAATCGCGGTCAAGTTAGTTTTACGCCGGATATTCCATCGAGCTCAGGGCTTCAGCCAGCGGTGTGTTTTTCTTTTTCATGCCGGATTGGGCGCTCTGATTACGGCAGCTGTTTCAGCTTCCGCCTGAGAGCTCCGTATCATATCATAATACAGCTACAATATAAAGCATGTAAAACACTAAAAACAGGAACATGTCTGTGTTGGTTTATGCCAAGAACTTAGCAGATGTAAAGCTATTTAATATTTTATTTAATTTATTTATTCATTCATTTAAAAGAGACAAAATAAAACATTCATCAAAAATAAAACATTGAATGAAAAGAATAACTTTAAACAAACAATCACTTAACTCCATATCTGTAAAATTAACTGAATTATAACCATTTGTGAGTTTGGCTTATTTCAATTGCCTGCTGCAGCCATCTTCAATTCAAATATATCCAAAAGTTAATCAGAAGTAAAGAAACATCCGTTTATTATTTCTTGAAAGATTTTTCAAAATCTGTCCAGAGGGTCATGAGATATTTTGCTAACAGACCAACACCATGGATGTACTTTAAAAGTCAACCAGTCGTAGAGAGCCATTCAGTGATTATTTCTTGAAAGTTTAATCAAAATCTGTTCAGTTGTTCATAAGACAAACCAGAGGCCAGCAGCAGGGATGATGGTGATGCAGGGTCTTCCCAGGTAAGGACAGGTTATAACATGCTAAGAAAATGATTTATTACAGGGAGAAACGATGCAGGTTTCAGATCAGGATTTATTTACAGATACTTCAGAATTACTCTTATTCCCACTCCAAAAATATTTTTCATATGTATTAGCACAGAGAGAAGAGCATGTGTCAGGGCAAAGACCAGACTGCAGCACATTGACTGCAGATGATATCTAAATGATGATTAGTTCATACATGCCAATATATTGTTATGCTAGTTAACAAGAATATTAAGGTTGTTTTTACATTTCTTGCTAGTTAGTTAATGCCAGGAATAAGCCTTTTCCAGGTTTAATGTCTGTGCAAAATTTGTACTCACTTGCTTTCCACATAATAAAATTAATCTTTATTGCTACTATAGAATGAGCAATGTCAGGGAGGAGACAAACCAGAGGCCAGCAGCAGGGATGATGATGATGCAGGGTCTTCCCAGGTAAGGACAGGTTATAACATGCTGAGAAAAATGTATTTATTACAGGGAGAAACAATGCAGATTTCAGATCAGGTTTTTTTTTTTACATATATTTCAGAATTACTCTCATTCACACTCCAAATAATTTTTGTTTGTATTATAGATAGCACAGAGAGAAGAGCCTGTGTCAGGGCAGAGACCAGACTACAGTACTGATAGTCAGGGACAGCCTGCAGACAGTGACAGAGAAGGGGATGGAGCTTCTTTTACCACACTAAAGCCACATCATCCAGATCCCAAGACCATTGTGTGTCAAAAGTTGATGTTTGAGGGTAATTGTGTCAAGTCAACCAGAGTTTGGCAGCTAATTCTTTAGATTTTGTTAGTATATAATTTAAATAACTAGAGTGTATCCCCTGGTGCTGTACAGTGGCTGTTATTTGTTTTTAGCCACCAAGGACAAATCTGATTGAGAGAGGATGAGAATTTGAAAAATTTGTCCCCCTCACTTCTGAGATGGTGATTACGCCCTTGCTGTTCACACTGTTCATATTGATTCACTCATTGTAAATAAACACTGTTAAACCTTCTCCTGGCCCTGACGCCGTTCTTCTTGGTTGCATACTGTCTGGGTATTGAGCTAAACCTTATAATAAGAACAAATACAAAAATAAATAAATGAAGTCAGAGTGTACATTTTCAACAATGCAACTGTAAAAAAAGTGGATCGAAATATTGCACTCTGGTCTGAACACAAATTTGTTTGATATTAAAAATGTGATATTTATATTTACAGTAGATTTTTTTTCTTTTTGGAAGGCTTCACCACTGAATGTTTAAAATAAGACATTTTTATTTATATTTTCAAGGCATTGTCCTTTTTTATTTCACAGTTTGATTTTGGTTAATCATTACAATTTGATTTACTGTTATCGTGTACAGGTATTAGTTCACAGCTTTGCTCTCTGATGCTCAAACACACTGGAGCTTCAATACTCTTTTTATATTCCGGGGCATTTAAAGAATTCATGCTTCAATTTCACTTGACAATGAGATTTTTTAAAAAATCAATAAAAGGCCTCGAGTCTGAAAGAGATAGGGGAATGATCCAATATTAATGGATGTGTCATAAGCGTGATTCGCTATCCATAATTATAAGCTGATCTGATTAGATGAAGGCGAACACGTTAAGACCATTGTGTTTGGAGAACAGGTCATAGACATTTCAAAACAAGTATCCACTCAGGATACGTACACAGTACACACACACACACACACACACAGTTCCACTTAATGCATCTCTCAGGCTGTAAAACACTCACAGGTGTGAAGAAATTCCTCCAGGATTTTCAATTCACATGAAGGACCTGACACACTTCCTGCAGCTTGAAGCAAGGCCACTTATACGTACACAGTACACACACACACACACACACACAGTTCTGCTTAATGCATCTCTCAGGCTGTAAAACACTCACAGGTGTGAAGAAATTCCTCCAGGATTTTCAATTCACATGAAGGACCTGACACACTTCCTGCAGCTTGAAGCAAGGCCACCTTTTTGGCCTGGAGCATGCAACGATCAGGACTTTGTCACACACACACCAACACACACACACCCACACACACGGTCTCTAGTAATTTGACTACATTATTTCCACCTGAGTAACTATAGATTTTATTAAAATTGCTTTTGGGGCTGGATAAATTAGAAATGTAAAGCCTCAGCAATGAAGGAGCTGTGGGAGGAAGAGGGTTTCTGAGGTGGCGAGGACTAAACATTTAAAGTGATATTCTGGATCTTTTAAAGTGGAGCTCTGTGAAGCTAGTCTGTTGTAGACGGCTCCTTGAACAACCTCAGTTTGGAGACAAGAAGATAATTCTGGATCGACAAACAACTGGTTTGAGCAGGACAAAGACCGGAGTGAGGTGCTGCCATCATGGCTGCCATATTTAGTACAATTTTAGACTAAACTTTTGTTTAAACCAAAATACAGGTAGTCCTCGACTTACGGCGTCTCGACTTACGGCGTCTCGACTTACGGCGATTTGACTTTACAAACGCGTCCCATTGAAAAGCATTTCTTCTAGTTACGCCGTTTATGCGCTTATGTGCCTTTAAATTTACAGGAGGGGAGGGGGGAGAGCACTCGGTGGAGGGAGGGGGAGTAGCTTCAGTGGAAATTTACTACAGACTGCATGGTTTGGGGCAGACCGGAGCAGACAGAGCAGAGGAGGTTAGGAGCTGTGGACTGAGTGAAGCAGCTGGAAGCTGCAGAATTCGGAGGAGCAAGCGCTAACATGCTAACAGAAATTGCTGTAAACGCTGTGAACTGCGTGAAGCAGCTGGAAGCTGCAGAACTCTGAGGTGCAATGAGCTAACATGCTAACAGACGGAGACCAGCATACTAGTAGGTAATTTACTTTATTTCCTTAAAAATGACTCCTAAATGTATGTGGTTTTTGATAATTATGTAGGGTAATGTGTTAGGATAGGCTAAGTGCTTGGTAAAATAAAGTACTGTACATATGAGGTGCCGTTTGGACGTATTTTCCGACTTAGGGTAATTTTCGACATGCGAACAGCCGTAGGAACGGAACTCGTTCATAAGTCGAGGACCACCTGTAGTCAATAAGCTCTGGGTCATGTCATTATGGCTGCTGCTGGAAGCCTCGACTGAGCTGTGCGAGAACTTCCAACATTTCTTTTTAGATAAAATCGCAACCACCAGGGCTCTCATTTCTCCTCCATCTAACGATCCATCCATCCCACCTCAATCTGTTGCTGTTTGTGACCATTTTGAACCAGTCTCTCTGTCCTCTCTAGAGCAGGTCATGTGCAGCCTGAAACCATCTGGCTCCCCCTTCGATGTGGTCCCCCCTCGGCTCCTAAAGGAGGTTTTTCACACTCTAGGTCCCTCCATTCTCTCGATTGTAAATAGCAGTCTATCCTCGGGTGTGGTGCCAAAATCATTAAAACATGCTGCTGTTCAACCCCTCCTGAAAAAACCAAACCTCGACCCGTCAGTATTATCCAACTTCAGGCCTGTCTCCAGACTCCCATTTGTATCTAAACTTCTAGAGAAAATAGTTGAGTCCCAACTAAAGTGCTTCCTGGAGGATCACGCTATCCCCGAGCTATTCCAGTCTGGCTTCAAATCCCTCCACAGCACTGAGACTGCCCTACTGAAGGTTTTTAACGACATCTTCCTATCCACAGATACTGGTGACTCTGTGCTGCTTGTCCTATTGGACCTCACATCCGCTTTCGACACCATCGACCATGAGATCCTCATTGCTAGGTTGGAGCAGTGGGTGGGCATCTCAGGATCAGCCCTAAACTGGTTCAGATCCTACCTCTCTGACAGGTCTTTTTGTGTGTCCATCAATGATTTTACTTCTGCAGTGGCGGCTCTTAAATGGGGGGTTCCGCAGGGGTCCATCCTGGGTCCTCTCTTGTTCTCCTTATACCTGCTGCCACTCGGTGCTATTTTCCGGAAACACAATATACCCTTCCACTTCTACGCTGATGACTGTCAAATTTACTTCCCCCTAAGACAAAATGGTACAGGCTCTATTCAACCTCTGCTCGACTGCCTGGCTGACATCAGGGACTGGATGGCTTTAAATTTCTTAAGCTTCAACGATAAGAAGTCGGAAGCCATATTGTTCCTTCCCAATGACACAACCTCAAACCACTGCATTGACCTGTCTGCTCTACCCCTGTCCGAAAAACAAAAAGTCACAAATCTGGGAGTGATAATGGATCCTTCCATGAAACTCAACAGTCATGTAAACATGATTGTCAAATCCTGTTTTTTCCAGCTGAGGCGTCTGTCTAAGCTGAAGCCCATATTATCAAAAAACAACCTGGAGACAGTGATTCACGCATTCATTACATCTAGGCTTGATTACTGCAATTCCCTTCTGCTTGGCGTCAGTCAAGCCACCATTGCACGATTACAACTGGTTCAGAACGCAGCTGCCCGATTTTTAACCAGCACACGCAAAAGAGAGCACATTACACCAGTCTTGGCCTCCCTTCACTGGCTACCGGTTCATCTTCGAATCCAATTCAAAATTCTCATGTATGTCTACAAATCGCTGAACAGTCTCGCCCCCGCCTATCTCTCGGATCTGATACACCCATATGTCCCTCCACGTGCTTTGAGGTCAGAGGATCAGGTACTCTTAATAGTTCCAGAAACTCGCCTTAAGCGCAGGGGTGACAGGGCGTTCTCTGTAGCAGGCCCAAGACTCTGGAACGAGTTACCGCTGCTCATCAAACAGGCCCCCTCCCTCTCGGTTTTCAAATCCCGGTTAAAAACTCACTACTACTCCATCGCTTTCAATGCCAGCTGATTTGTATTGGATCGTTTTATTTATGATCTGCAATGTTTTTATGTTTTTCGTGTTGTACCTCATTGTCTGTGTTGCCTGTTGCGTGTTTGTTTGTCCAGCACTTTGTGTGGACTTGTTCCTGTTTAAAGTGCTTTATAAATAAAATGGTATGGTATGGTATGGTATTATAAGCTCAGCATGAAACCTTATTTGTGAACATCTCGCACCCCCAAATAAAGTGATATCACTCATTGTTCACACTCTGTTCTATTCTATTTACAGCCAGAAAAAGATTCATCCCTGTTTTAAACAGGTAATATAATAAATGTTTGCATTTTATTTATTAAACCCCATTTTAAAAGATCGGACCATGTAAATAGAAGCAAAAACACTTCAATGGGAAGTTAGTAGGCATCAGTATATACAATAGAAGCAGAGATAGAGACACACCGTTGCATCAAAAAAGCTCAGTGTTCTGATCCAAGGCTGAACACAAACATGACAGAAATAGTGTTGCCAAAAAAATAAAAAATAAATAAAATTAAAAAAATTAAAGATCATGAAGTAATTTAATTTCTACAAATGGATCATTGTGTTTATTATTTCATTGCTTTCATGCTAAAATGACCTAACCCAGTGGCCAAAACATTTTATAACCCCACTTTTCTATATATTTTCGTCAGCATATTCCAGACTCCAGGATAGAAATCTGATAAAATCCCAGTAAAATCCAGTACATACTTGGCAGAACCTGTTATTGTCTGAATGATTGACACCCTTTTTTGTGTCACTTTTCCGTTCCTCGGTGTTCTCATTCATTTTCAAAAACTCACTGAGCCTTACAGCTTTACTCTGACTCCTGCAGAATCATTGAAGGTACAAACATAAGAAAAAGCTGATGGTGTAAGTCTGATGAAGTCTTCAAAGGATATTGGCTCACCTGTATTTGATTCTTTTCAATGCTGTGATAATTATTTCATTCTTTTGCGATGATAGTAGTATTTCAGTGTGTAAAAAACATCTGTTGATTCCCTGCATATTTCTGCCAAGGCTGAATTTGAAAACCTGCTGCAAAAACAGATTAACTTTGAGTAATCCTGCTAAAAACCAGACAAGTAAACACTCCAAACCAACCTTCTAACCTCCCTGGCAGCGCTAATAATGCAGCAGATCCAAAGAACACATAGCAGTATGTTAAAGGCGACAAAACCACGTCCGTAGGGAAAAGAACAACCCCCCCTCAGGAAAATGTGAAGCGGATTTCTATCATTTTTTTTTTTTTTTTTTTTTCCATTTATAGATGGCCTCCCTTCACACCTTATAGCCATCCTCTCACTCCAATATTTTTTTTATTTTATTTTATTATTTTTTATTATTTTTTTTTTTTATTTATTTTTTTTTTAATAGAGAAAGAAAGAAAAGAGAAAGTGAGACAACAAAACAAAACAAAACAACAAAACAACAATTGTCCACAGAAAGAGCACAAGGCAAACACACCAAACCTCCGTCCACAATCCTGCAAAGCACATGACAGAACACAACAACGAAACATACAAGCATAAAGACTGATAATATTCATGACCTTGCAAATATTTCTATAAATACACATACCCATACCTACAAATATATATACAATATACATACATATATATTTATATTCATTTATATACCCATCTACATACATCTACTATACATCCCTGCATCCATTTGTGTGTGGTTGTGAGCATGCATAAGTGAATGAGGTTCCTCCAATAGAACATTTAGTAGCGACTGTGAAGCATCAGAGACCCGTCCCCCCAAAGCCCGAGACAGACGAAGGGGCGATCAAAGCCCAAGACCCCAGGAAGGACCCCGAGCCCAGAGTCCCCAGGACCACCCGAACAGGACGAGCCACTCGTCCACTCCCCAGATCCGACCAAGTGGAAGAACCGGACGAACCCCACCAGGGACCACACACAATGACCCCCCGGGGTCAACAGCGACAATACACAGGCCCCCGCCGGAGCCCGCTGCACCGACGTAGCCCCAGGGCCGGTCACCGAGGCTCGGGCACCGGGGACGCCCATCCCTCAGGTCCAGACCTGACAGGACCAGAGGACCCGAGCCCCACCAGGCAGCCACCAGGCCGAGCTGACAAACGCCCAAGCGCCCAGCCCCAGATAGTGAGGGCCCCAAGCACGCCCGTAGGCAGAGGAACACCCACCAGGGGGCCACGTGGCAGGAGCGCGACACTGGGTAGCCTCAGAAGTATCAGAGAGGGGGCAGTCCAAGTCCCAGCCTGACACTTAAACATTCATACACAGACACACTCATTCAGACCCACCCTCATCCTCACCCTCAGTCACAGAAAGACAAACAATAACGACACGCTCCATTCATAATCCCGATGCACACTCTATACCCCCTAGGTCCAAGACATGTACCTGCTCCCTACATGGGGCAGCCCACATCCAAACCCAGGAGGTAGACCCATTCATTCTGGGGTGGAGAGCAGCAGACGTCCAAGATCCGGCCCACCCCGCGCCCTGCCGACAGGACAGGACAGGACACCCGAGCCCAAGCAGCCCCAGAGGGAGCGCACTGCCAGCCCCGCCCACGGCGAACCCACAGGCCCCGAACCCCCCCACACCCCAGCACAACCCCTGACGGCCCACCCCCAGAATGTCCGCAAGGCAACCAGGGGGGTAAGAGAAAAATAAATAAATAATATATAAATAAATACATAATAAATAAAATTGAAATTAACAAATCAAGACCCCGACACACACACCCCCGTCCCCAAATGTACTGTTGGTGAGTGTTGTTGTAAAGTGTATTTAAAAAGGAAAGAGAAGGAGCAAAGGCTGGCATTATACCAGTTTCCCCTCCACTCCAACTCTAACCCAGGCCCTAATTGTCTAGATGCATAATGTTGAGTGAGCATAGGCATGGGGGCGAGATTGATGTCATCCCGCCACCCATAGCCATAGTGCTCACTCCTTCCCTATATGTGACTTTTATGAAGATGTTTATGAATGAATGTCTAAAGTGTATATAAAATTGAGTCCCAGGTGCTCTTAACAACAGAGATGTAAAACCATTGCAGCACACCCGAGACCCAAATTCCCTACATGTATTAATTTAAGATGAAGAGGGCGGAGGTGCGTGTTGAGGGATGGGGAGAAAAATAACTGCAGGAACAGTGCTCCCACAGCGAGTCAGCTCCCCCGCTGACCCTGCTTACCCCCCAGCTCGCCAAGGTCCACCCAAGGAGCGAGGTAAAGGAAACACCTCTCCGACCGCCAGGACATTGAGCCAAGACCAGAGAGGGACACGGCCCCGAGGGCCGCCAACAGCAGAACCAACAGCCCACACCCGCCAGGGCCGCCACGACCCCTGCGAACCGCAGTCAGCCCGCCGTCCAAGAGGACACAAAATCCCACATGGACGACACGGCCAAGAGCGCCCGCCCAACCGTCGACAGAGCCAGGAAGCATCAAGAACAGGCCCCAACCGGGGCCCGCACACCGGCCAAGTATAGTCCAAGACCATCATCCAGGACATCCACTTAATCCCCACCCCAGAAGAAATACTATACCCACCCTTCATATTAACAACTTTCAAAACACATAACACATTAGACACCCAAGCTGGGTTTGCCCGCTCCCTCCCATTGGCCACCAGTCACGCCCCCAGACACCCACCCCCCAGCATATGAACCCCAACCCACCAGCGAGCCGAGAGCCCCCGGCCAGAGCTGGGCACCAGAGCGCCAGCCAGCCCATAGCCCGGCGACCCGCCGGCTAGAGCCCAAGACCCCCGACCCCCACCAGGCCCAAGCCCGGGGACGACGCGCCCCCAGAGTCCCAAGCCCCCGGCACCCACCCCGAAACCACCCCAGCACAGCCGGGTCACCGACCGGCGACCCATGACCGCCGCCACCGACCACCCGAGGGCCCGCATGCCGCCCCCAGTAGATGTCCCCCAGAACCCCCCCCGGTCCTCCCCAGGTCGAAGACGAGGTCCTCCCCGCCCAAGCAGCCCTAACCCCCCGGCGCCCCAAACCCCAACCTCCCCCCCCTCCAGTCCCAATGCCCCACAAGGCCACATCCCAGACCCCCCACCCTCACTACGTAACGGAGCCGATCAAAGAATGCCAAATAGGTTGATCCAATGTGTCGGCAGATGCTGTTTCAAGACTAATATGATCTAACAGAAGATTTTTATACTGATTAACGCTAAGATTATTTTTATTTTTCCAATTTACGAGTATGGTTTTCTTTGCGATGCATAAGGCAGTGAAAAGCATATAGGATGTATTTTTTTCTAGTATAACATCTTCAAAGATACCCAATAAGCAAACAGATGGAGAGAGTGGGATATTAATTTTCAAACATTTAGACAAGTCTTCACATACCTGTACCCAGAACCTCTGAACGGGTGGACAGAACCAGAGCGCGTGAATATAATCATCAGGTGTATTACTTATGCACTGTGAGCACTTGTTAGATGGTATAAAGCCCATCTTAAACATTCGCTCCCCTGTATAATGTACTCTATAGAGAACCTTATATTGTATTAATTGTAAATTGGAGATTCTAGTCAATTTAAAAGTATTTGAACATACTTGAGACCAAATTTTTTGTTCAAAGTTGATTGATAAATCTGACTCCCATTTTTCAACAGGTAGTGCTATCGAGTCATCGATTCTAGACAATTTTTTGTATATTTTAGATAATAATTTGGGTGGTTGAAAATTAATAAACTCTAACACACATGTTGGTGTTTCCAACAATGTTTTATTAAGCTTAAATTTCTTTTTTACAATTGACTTAATTTGTTGGTATTGTAGGAAATATTTATTATCAATGTCATATTGTATTATTAATTTATTAAATGGAATAAAGTCTATACCCTCAAATATGTGTTCCAGACATTCAATACCTTTCATTCTCCAACCTGGGAAATTTAACATATTATTTTCTTGTTGAATGTCAGGATTGTTCCAGAGAGGTGTATGTCTACATGGGAGTAGTGAAGACTTTGTCATTTTCAGATACTCCCACCATGCTGTCAGAGATGAGCTAATATTGATGCTCTTAAAGCAGACATGTCTTTTTAAATCTGTACTGATAAATGGTAGATCTGAAATCCTAATATTATTACATAAAGTTTGTTCTATATCTATCCAAGTTTCATCTAGTGCATTCGGTTTTAACCACTTTGATATATATTGTAATCTGTTTGCTAAATAGTAGTAATAAAAGTTTGGAAGTTCTAATCCTCCGGTATCTTTAGATTTTTGTAATGTTTTTAAACTAATACGCGGAGTTTTATTGTTCCAAAGGAATTTAGATATAGAAGAGTCCAGGGACTTAAACCATTCATTTGAAGGTTTATTTGGAATCATTGAGAATAAATAATTTATTCTCGGCAGCACCATCATTTTTACTGAGGCAACTCTTCCCATAAGTGATATGGGTAGAGATCTCCATCTAGTAAGATCGTCTTCAATTTTCTTTAATAGTGGGATATGATTTAATTTTATTAAATCCTCCAATTTAGGAGAGATATTAACACCTAAATATTTAATATTACCTGATTGTAGTCTTTCATTAAGAGAATTATTAAACACACAATTTATCGGAAGCACTGTAGATTTTGTCCAGTTTATAGAATAATCAGAAACTTTTGAAAATGAGTTTATTAACTTGATAACATTGGATATTGAGTTTCCTGAGTTCTCAAGAAAAAGCAAAACATCGTCAGCATAAAGACTCATTTTATGTTCTATGTTTCTACCCTTTATGCCTTTAATATCAACACTTTGCCTTATTGCTGCTGCTAACGGTTCAATAAAAATAGCAAATAATGCTGGTGAAAGTGGACAACCTTGCCTGGTGCCCCTCTGTAAACAGAAGCTTGAAGATAATTGATTATTTGTCCTGACACACGCTGTTGGTGAACTATATAATATTTTTAACCAGTTAATGAAGTAATCCCCAAATCCAAATTTATTTAAGGTAGCAAATAAGAAATTCCAATTTACTCTATCGAATGCTTTTTCAGCATCTAAAGAAAAAATAGCTGTTTCAATATTTTTAAAATACGAATACTCTATTACATTATATAATCTTCGTGTATTTGTGTCTGAGTGTCTTCCTTTTATGAATCCGGTTTGGTCTGGATGTATAATAACAGGAGTTATCTTCTCTAGTCTTTTAGATAAGACTTTACAAATTATTTTAACATCAACATTAATGAGAGAGATTGGACGATAACTCGTAGGTAATACTGGGTCTTTGCCTGGCTTTAATAAGAGACTAATGTTGGCTGAATTCATATGTGTTGGTAGCCTGCCATTTTCTTCTGACTCAAGTAGCACTCTATAAAATATCGGTTCCAGTATATCCCAGAACTTTTTATAGTATTCTACTGGATATCCATCAGGACCTGGCGATTTCTTATTAGGCATGCTTTTAATTGCTTCATGGAGCTCATCTGAAGTTAATGGTGAGTCTAGTTTTGATGATTGACTAATATCTAGTTTTGGGAGTGTTACTTTCTCTAAGAATTCATTAATATCCTCATTAGATGGATTTATTTGTGGAGTGTATAGAGTTTTATAGAAATCTTTAAAAACATTGTTTACTTTTCCCTCATCATGAATTATATTTCCATCTTTATCTTTAATACCATATATATATGTTTTTTCTTTGTTTAATTTAAGTTGATTAGCTAAAAAGCTCCCTGATTTATTACCGTATTCAAAATTATCTAATCTAAGTCTTTGTATCAAGAATTTATTTTTCTTATCAATAATTTCATTTAGTTCTAATTTTACTTTGCGTAGTTTTTGCTGTGTTTCCTCTTCTTGTAGACCTTCTAATAGTTTAATGGATTTCTCTAATTCCTCAATACGTTTATTTTCTTTTTTCTTTTTATTTGTTGAATAGGATATTATTTTACCTCTCATAACTGTTTTCCCAGCCTCCCAAAGTGTACATGCTGATGTTCCTGGCAAATCATTCAACTCTAAATATGATGCCCATTCTATTTTAAAATATTGCAAAAATTCTTCTTCTTGAAGCAGTGATGTATTGAATCTCCAATTTATATTTTTTCTAGTTTCTTTTTTATAATCTAAATATAGAGTAACTGGTGCATGATCGCTGACAGCAATGGTGTGTATCTTAGTGTCTGAAATGTTGGTCAGCAATGAATTGCTTACTATAAAATAATCTATACGAGAATATGAGTGATGCACATGTGAAAAGAAAGAATATTCTTTGCTATCAGGGTGAAAAGAACGCCATGCATCGCAGAGTCCATAATCATTCATATACTGTTTAACTATATTTATAGATTGCCAACTGCGTTGAGTTCCCACTGTATTCAGTCTGTCTATTTTGTCATTGAAACCAAAGTTGAGATCACCTCCCATTACCAGTGAGGAATCCATGTGCTTTGATAGAGTGGAAAAAAAGTCATGAAAAAAAGAAG
>JBBPBX010090788.1:0-11022 GCA_038048925.1 Garcialebias charrua
CAGTCCTAAGGCCAAAGAAATGCACCCAGTGGTTTATTTACTCTAAGTAGATTTATTTGTCTGTGATAAAAACGGTTTGTTTCTCACTTCCTGCGGTTTGTGACGTCACAAACCGCAGCCACAACCCACCACAACATGAGTCCAGCCCATCACCTAGCAACCCCTGGTTAGGCTCAACCAGAGCCATATATATAGAGAGTTCCGACACGCTTTGAAGTCGCCGACAGGCGGTCAATCGTTCCAAACAACGGCTATGGAAACCTTGTGGAGCTGCGCCCTCTGGCGGCGACGGAGCGCTACTGCAGGCAGCTTCAGACTGTAACCAGAGCCATGGAACAAATCGCCCCCTCCATGACCCACGTGACTTCCGCATTCCATTCTTACAATGGAACTCTATGGGAGTGTCGCAACTCTCACTTTATATGGCTCTGGGCTCAACCAGAGCCATATATATAGAGAGTTCCGACACTCTTTGATCTCGCCGACAGGCGGTCAATCGTTCCAAACAACGGCTATGGAAACCTTGTGGAGCTGCGCCCTCTGGCGGCGACGGAGCGCTACTGCAGGCAGCTTCAGACTGTAACCAGAGCCATGGAACAAATCGCCCCCTCCATGACCCACGTGACTTCCGCATTCCATTCTTACAATGGAACTCTATGGGAGTGTCGCAACTCTCACTTTATATGGCTCTGGGCTCAACCCACTTCTGTATTAAACACATGACTGTTGTTTTTCATGATTTCATCTCATCTTTTGTTTATATGTTCTTAATTTCATGTGTACAGCACTTTGTTGCAGCTGTGTTTTTTTTAAATGGCTTTATAAATAAAGTATAATTGTTATTTTTATGTTTTAGTTCAATTTTTAGTGTATTTGCGATCGCTCCCAACGCGCAGCCGGCAAAAATTAAACGAGCAGACCCCCGGCGTAGGGACCGGCGGCAACGGGACCCTCTTCTGGCGGATGGAGCGGAGCTTCAACTGTACAGCCTCGCTGCAGCCTCGCAGCAGCGAGGACCTTCTCCATACGGATTAATTTACGGGAGACACTTGGTGAACTTTGTGTGTGTCTTGACTGGAACAGCGATAACTCCCAAAATCGCCGCGTGCAACGAGCGGAGCTGGCGAACACCGGAAGAGGAACAAGCTAACATTAGCATCGGATTCGGGTGGTCTCATGCTAAAAGGAGCAGCAAATTGTGGCGCGCTCAGACGGGTTTCGGTAAGTTATCTTAAGCTAGCACTAACAGTAAGTCAAATGAGTAATAAAAAAAGAGCTAATTTTAAAACAACAACACATTACAGATACTGGCTGTTACAGAGGGCGTAAACAGATCTTTGAAGGGCGTGGACATGACATCTCATTATCATAAACCGGTCGTTCAAAACGAAAGTTAAAAATGGCAGAATTAAAAAGGGTATAATTAATTATCTAAGAATTATTTTGTGTATTAAAATGAATTAATATTGTCAAGATAGCACACAGACATAACATAAAAATTTTAAAGACCTATATGTGGTCCCCTTTAAACTCCGCCGCTGTGTCTACAGACTGAGAGACTGACGAGCAGAGTGCCTCTGCTTAAACGCATTACGCATTTACTCAGGTGGAAGAAAAAGTAGTTCCCTCCAACCACATATCATTTAGACAAGATCTCAATAGTTTATTTACGTTCCACCATCTTCCTGTTAATGATATGCATTACCTGAAATGAGTGAAGTATCAAAAGTATCGATAGTTTGATTTAAACTTCAATTCTAGAGCGAAATGTTCTTGTGTCGATACTATCGATATTTTTGTTCCGATCATCACTAGTTTTATGACCACATGGTGAGGAGGCAATGGCCCAGGGCTTGTGATGTTTGTATTTTACACATGGGTAAAATAAACCTTCTGAAATGGATGACGAGTGCTCCTCTCCATGCTTCAGATAAAGAGCATTATTTAACAACTAGGTGGCAGATCTTAAACACAGTTGACAGTTTAGCCCCTGTACTTGATCAACCTGCCTCAAAAAAATTAAATCAAGCTGCTTTCTTGAAATATCCATGTCCTCTCCTTCTGGTTGGCAGCTCCATATGTTATTTTAGATCCAAGTATTTGTTCACTGATGCACCTTGATTCAATCAAAAGTGTTAACTTTATGATCTGTGTTTTGATAATGAGCCATATGCTGCATCTCCCTATTTACCCTGGAGGATCTGGTGTCGATTGTTTTTGAATAAAAATGGCAGATTTTTTTCTCATCAGAAAGGTGGCAGGCTTCTACTTTGTCCAGGTAATTCTAACTGAGCATCAGGTCAGAGAAGAACTGATGGTTTTGGTGTGTTTTTTCTTTATTTGTTCATTAAACATTTCAATTAGAAGCAGGTTTATTAAATTAAAAAAAAAAATAAAATTAATAAAATTAAAATTAAATAAATATTATTAATAATCTATTTTCAAAGTGTGGTCATGAGGTGATTTATACAACAGTTATGATAGATTGTTGTTCATGTTGTAGTATCTTGGAATCCAAAATACACAACAATCTAATATTGTTTTTTTTGTCCAGTTTCTCAGCATTCTCAAATTCATTCAAACATATTTTGCACTGCAGATTATTTGAAAGGATTCCTTCTTTGCAGTTTTGTTTTAAGAACCTTTCCTACACTGTTAAATTCCAGTTTATGACAGGCAACATTTTTACTTTAGATCTATATCTGCTTTTATATCCACAATATACCCATAATGAATGATCATTTGTTAAATTGTGTTTGTTTTGTTTTCAGATGTGTTGGATAAAATATATCCTTTCATTATCTACTAACAAAAGGAGCCGCACAAAGACCGGATAAGATTTTTCACCCAGTTTACTTGCAAAGGCAGACGGTCATGAAACAGGTTTTACAGATGTTCACAGTTACATGCTTAGAGCGCCGTCATGAGAATTTGCAACCGGACAGGGTGCAGGAAGGGTTTTTTATAATACATACTTATCAGTTCCTCATCCAGACTCAAAGACAACCTTTGAGTAAAAGCTGCACATGCATCAAAGCAGCTCCTCATTCAGCTCTTTCTGTTAATTCAAACACATGGTTCATGGGCATGTATATACACACATTAGTTAGTGACAAACGTCCTTGACCTTGACCAAAATTCCTCTGACAAAATCATTACCCATCTATCCATCCATCTATCCATTATCTTCCGCTTGTTCCGAAGTCGGGTTGCGGGGGCAACAGCTTGAGCAGGGAAGCCCAGACATTTCTTTCCACAGCAACCTCTTCCAGCTCTTCAGGGAGGATTCCAAGGTGTTCCCAGGCCAACCGAGAAACATAGTCTCTCCAACGTGTCCTGGGTCTTCCTCGGGGTCTCCTCCCAGTCGAACATGCCCAAAGCACCTCCCTAGGGAGGCATCCAGTGGGCATCCTTATCAGATGCCCAAACCACCTCAACTGGCTCATCTCGATGTGGAGGAGCAACGGTTCTACTCTGAGTCTCTCCTGGATAACAAAACTTCTCACCCTATCTCTAAGGGAGAGTCCAGCTAACCTGCGGAGGAAACTCATTTCACCAGCCTGTATCCGCAATCTCATTCTTTCAGTCACTACCCAGAGCTCGTGACCATAGATAAGGGTAGAAACGTAGACCGACTGGTGAACAGAGAGTTTTGCCTTACAGCTCAGCTCTCTCTTCAACACAACGGACTGGTACAGAGTCCGCAATACTGCAGACGCTGCACCAATCTGTTTATCAATCTCACACTCCATTCTTCCCTCATTCGTGAACAAAACCCAAGATACTTGGACTCCTCCACTTGAGACAGAACCTCACCCTCAGCCTGAAGAGAGCAATACACCCTTTTCCGGTTGAGGACCATGGCCTCAGATTTGGAGGTGCTGATTCTCATCCCAGCCGCTTCACACTCAGCTGTGAACCACTCCAGTGAGAGCTGAAGATCACGGCACGATGACGCCAACAGGACCACATCATCTGCAAAGAGCAGACATGGAATCCTGAGGCCACTGAACCGAAAACCCTCTGCCAGCTGGTTGCACAGAGAAACTCTGTCCATAAAAGTTATGAACAGAATCTGTGACAATGGGAAGCCCTGGTGGAGTCCAACTCCCAGCTTAAAGGGGTCCGAATTACTGCCGGCAATATAAACCAAGCTCTCGCACAGCTTGTATAGGGATTGAACAGTCCGTAGCAATGGGCCACCAATCCCATACTCACAGATCACCCCCCACAGTGTACCCCGAGGAATACGGTTGAATCCCTTCTCCAAATCCACAAAACACACGTAGACAGGATGGGCAAGCTCCCATGACCCCTCGAGGATCCTAGTGAGGGTAAAGAGCTGATCCAGTGTTCCACGGCTAGGACAGAATCCACATTGTTCCTCCTGGATCTGAGGTTCGACCAACGATCATACTCACTTCTCCAGTACCCCTGAATAGACCTTACCAGGGAGGCTGAGGAGAGTGATGCCCTATAATTGGAGCACACTCTCCGGTCCCCCTTTTTGAAGAGGAGAACCACCACCCCAGTGTAAGGATTGGCTCCGTCCCCTCCTTACATCCTGTGTCTGTTCCTCTGTTGTTATCTCAGCTCAGCGTCTCAGGTGTTTGTGTTCAGCGTTAATTAGGATGTGTATGTTAGTCAGCGTTCATGTATGTCTCATTGTCGGGTCATTGTCCCTGTTTCCCTGGTGTGTCGTATCCCAGCTCCTTGGTCTTGTGAGTACATCTCGACTGTATGTTCAGTATTAGTATTCCGGCCACAGTTAGAGCGTCCGTATTAGGTTTTGTTTTGTACTGCCACGTCAGTGTTTGTTTTTGCCTTATTAAAGTATTTTCTTTTTACTACTCGTGCCTCTGTGAGTTTGCCTGTCCGCACCACGGGACTCATCCCTCCACTCTGCACCAAACCATGACAGAATGACCCAACCATTTTGAGTCCCGCGGATAGGTATTATAGACTTACCTAGAGGCTGAAGATGTCTGCTCGGAGGGAAGCTGCAGCCATCAGAGTTGGCGGGTTTCGCACAGAAACCGCTTGGAGCAGCCATGGGTCAGAGCCGGAACAGTTCCCGTCTCCTATGCTGGTCGCGGAGCGAGAGGGGAAGTGTCGGGGCAGCCGCTTCGACCAGTTCACTTCATTCGCTCCTGCTCGAGCCATCTCGCTGTGGGATGTGTCCGACGACGAGTCGGATTCGGACTCAGTGGAACTCTTGCCGTTTCCAGCTCTAGAAACACGGCGCCGCCAGAGGGGGCGGCGACCAGCGAAGACACACATTTCCGGGTTTCAGCCCGGTTCCCCCTCTGTTTCTCCCACGTTGTCTGAAAAACCTGGGAGGATTTCGCTGAGGGAGGGGTACCCACGTCCGTGCTCTGTGGCGTCTCGGGGGAGACGTGCTTTGAGGGAGGTACGAGATCCTCCACAACAAGTCTGTAGGGGACACGGAGTCTCCTGCACGACGCACAACCGAGAGGAAACCTTCTCACACGACTCTTTCGCTGAAGGAGTGTATGAGCACCCGCTCTGAAGAGGAGCTGTCTGATCGCACGTCGACCACAGGGGTCGCTACACCTGCAGGACTCACACAGGAAGAGCCTGCAGGACACACAGGAGAGTGTTCGAGCTCTCACTTTACTGAGGAGCGGATAGATCCCACCTCGACCACAGGGGTCGCTGTGGGACAAGGATCCGAGGCCACTCTCACTCTGCAGCAGATACACAGACTGTTTTCTGCTGCCATCAATAACCTGGACCCACATTATAAATATAGAACTTATTCCATTATTGAACACATAATCATTAACAGTACTTGTTTAATATCCAACCCAGGCCTCACTCAGATGTTGACATTGGTTAAAGCTCTGAAAGATGAAACGTTTGTGTTAGAATGTGCTTTCGCTCCAGCCTCCACAGAAGATACTGACGCTGCGTGCTTTGCAGCAACAGAAGGCGCTGCTCCCAAGACTCCTATTGAGGGTGCTGACGTCCCAGCACCAACAGAGGGTGCTAAGGTGTTGACTTTGGTTAAAACTCTAGAGGATGAAGTGTATGCTTTCTCTCCAGCCTCCACAGGGGACGCTGGCGCTGCATACTCTTCAGCAACAGAGGGCACTACTCCCTTGACACCTACTGGTGGTGCTGTCTTGCCGATGGCACCAGGGGGTGCTGTACCACCAGCGCCTACAGAGGACGATGCATCAGGTCCTGCTTCTGCATTGCCTACAGAGGGCGCTGCATCTCCAGCATCGCCTACAGAGGGCGTTGCATCTACATCATCTACAGAGGGCCCTGCCTCCGCATCATCCACAGAGGGCGCTGCATCAGGTCCTGCTTTTGCATCACCTACAGAGGGCGCTGCATCTCCAGCATCGCCTACAGAAGGCATTGCATCCACATAATCTACAGAGGGTCCTGTCTCCGTATCATCCACAGAGGACACTGTGTCAGGTCCTGCTTCTGCATCGCCTACAGAGGGCGCTGCATCACTAACAGAGGGCGTTGCATCTACATCATCTACAGAGGGTCCTGCCTCTACACCATCCACCGAGGGGTCCTAGGAGGGTCCCCCTCATGTATCCTGTCTCGATGGATCCCAGGAGGGACCTCCTCTTGTATCCTGTCTCGAGGGGTCCCAGGAGGGACCTCCTCTTGTATCCTGTCTCGGGAGGTCCCAGGAGGGACCTCCTCTCGTATCCTATCTCAGGGGGTCACAGGAGGGGCCTTCTCACGTATCCTGTCTCGAGGGGTCCCTGGAGGGGGCTCTCCACGTTCTCCACATCGATGACGTCTGCTCATCAGATGTCTCACCCGACTCACCAGATGTCTCGCCAGACGTCTCAATGCTCGAGGACGTCTCAACGCTCGAGGATGTCTCAACGCCGCTCGAGGACGTCTCAACGCTTAGCACCGCTATGCCGCATGTGGGGGCTCCTGTTCTGGGTGGGCCCTGGAGGGTCTCACCCTCGTCTTCGACTGTCTTCAGGCCTCGTCATCGACGGGGGCTCCTGCTCGATGGACGGCCCCCGGGTCACCCACCTGAGGTGTCTCTGCAAGAGGGACTGACTCCCGGTCGTCCACCGGATGGGGTCCTACGCGATGGACGGTCTCTCGGTCGCCCACCTGAGGGGTCCTTTCCCGAGGTCGACGTCTTGGCCTCGATGTTTGGGCGCTCGTTAGTTTTCTAGTTTTGTGTTTGGCTTTTGGCCCAGGTCCTGTTTCCTGTCGGTTTTTGGTTTGTTGTCCTTGTGTTTTGTCCCCTGTCCTTGTTTCTCGTGCCCGCCATCCTTGCGGTTCCTCCCTTTTCTCGCCCTATTTTTTGGGGGGTGTTCTTTTGGGACGTCGGGGAGCATCTTTGAGGGGGGGGTACTGTAAGGATTGGCTCCATCCCCTCCTTACATCCTGTGTCTGTTCCTCTGTTGTTCTCTCAGCTCAGCATCTCATGTGTTTGTGTTCAGCGTTAATTAGGATGTGTATATTAGTCAGCGTTCATGTGTGTCTCATTGTCGGGTCATTGTCCCTGTTTCCCTGGTGTGTCGTATCCCAGCTCCTTGGTCTTGTGAGTACATCTCGTCTGTATGTTCAGTATTAGTATTCCTGCCACAGTTAGAGCGTCCGTATTAGGTTTTGTTTTGTACTGCCACGTCAGTGTTTGTTTTTGCCTTATTAAAGTATTTTCTTTTTACTACTCGTGCCTCTGTGAGTCTGCCTGTCCGTACCACGGGACTCATCCCTCAACTCTGCACCAAACCGTGATACCCAGTCTGTCAATCCAATGGCATTGCCCCCGATGTCCACGCAACATTGCAAAGGCATGTCAACCAAGATAACCCCACAAAGTCCAGAGCCTTAAGGAAATCAGGTTGAATCTCATCCACTCCCGGAACCCTGCCACCTCAGAGCTTTTTAATTACCTCGGCGACCTCTGCTACAGTTATGGATGGATCAACCCCAAAGTCCCCCGACTCAGCTTCCTCCATGGAAGGTGTGCTGGTGGGATTGAAAAGGTCCGAGAAATATTCCTCCCACCTCCTGACGACATCATTGATCGAGGTCAACAGCAGCCTACCTTTGAATGCAATGTTAGTAAAGTGCTGTTTTCCCCTCCTCAGCCATCTGATGATTTGCCAGAATCTCCTCGGAGCCTACCGAGAGTCGTTATCCAAGGTCTCACCGAACTCCTCCCACATCCGAGCTTTTGCCTCAGAAAAAGCCAAGGTTGTAGACCGCTTGACCCTCGGGTACTCCTCAGCTGCCTCCGAAGTCCCACTGGCCAACAAGGCTCAATAAGACTCCTTCTTCAGCTTGACAGCCTCCTTAACCCGGGTTGTCCACCACCGAGTTCATGGATGGCCACCGCGAGAAGCACCGACAACCTGGCAGCCACAACTCAAGGTAGCTACCTCAACAATTGAGGTACAGAACATGGCCCACTCAGACTCAATGTTCCCCACCTCAGCTGGGATGCAGTTAAAGCTCTCCCGGAGGTGTGAGTTGAAGATCTCTCTGACAGGATCTTCTGCAAGGCATTTCTAGCAAACCCTCACTATACGTTTGGGTCTACCAGGCTGTCCGACATCTTCCCCAGCCATCTGATCCAGCTCACTACTAGGTGGTGATCAGTTGACAGCTCAGCTCCTCTCTTCACCAGAGTGTCCAAAACAAAGGGCTGCAAATCAGATGACACAACTATGAAGTCTATCATTGATCTATGACCTAGGGCGTCCTGGTGCCAAGTGCACTTATGGACACCCTTATGTTCGAACATGGTGTTTGTGATGGACAAACTATGACTGGCACAGAAGTCCAACAAAAAAACACCACTCGGGTTCAGATCAGAGAGGTTGTTACTCCCAATCATGCCCCTCCAGGTCACATTGTCATTACCCACATGGGCATTGAAGTCCCCCAGCATAGTAAAGGAGTCCCCAGCTGGCACACCTTCCAGCACCCCCTAACAAGGACGCAAAGAAGGCCAGATACTCTGAGCTACCGTTTGGTGCATATGCACAAACAACAGTCAGGGTCCGTACTCCCACTTGAAGACAAAGGGAAGCTATCTTTTTTTTTTCCTTTTATAGATGGCCTCCCTTCTCACCTTATAGCCATCCTCTCACTCCGATATGATTTTTTTATAGAGAGAAAGGAAAGGAAAGACAGAAAGTAAGACAAAAAAACACAACAATTATCCACAAAAAAGCACAAGGCAAACACACCCAACCTCCGTCTGCAATCCTGCAAAGTACATGACAGAACACAGCAACACATGCATAAAGACTAATAACATTTATGACCTTGCAGTATATTTCCATAAATATACATACCATACCTACAAATATATACAGTATACATACATATACATTCATATTCATTCATATACCCATCTACATATCTGCATATATCTACATATACATCCCTGCATCCATTTGCGTGTGGTTGTGAGCATGCATAAGTGAAAAAGTTTCCTCCAATAGAACATTCAATAGCAACCGTGAGGCATCAGAGATCCCCCCCCCCAAGGCCCGAGGCAGGCAAAGGGGCAACCAGAGCCCAAGACCCCAAGAAGGACCCCGAGCCCAGAGTCCCCAGGGCCACCCGAACAGGACGAGCCACTCACCAACTCCCCAGATCCGACCAAAGGGGAGAACAAGAGAAGCCCCACCAGTGACTACACACAATGACCCCCCGGGGTCAACAGCGACAAATTCACAGGCCCCCGCCGGAGCCCGCTGCACCGACGCAGCCCCAGGGCCGGTCACAGAGGCCCGGTCACCGGGGACGCTCACCCCTCAGGCCCAGACCCGACAGGACCAGAAGACCCGAGCCCCACCAGGCAGCCACCAGGCTGAGCCGACACACGCCCAAGCGCCCAACCCCAGACAGTGAGGGCCCCAAGCACGCCAGCAGGCAAATGAACACCTACCAGGGGGGCACCCGGCAGGAGCGCAACACTAAGTAGCCTCAGATGTATCAGAGAGGGGGCAGCCCATGTCCCAGCCTGACAAACATTCATACACAGACACACTCATTCAGATCCACCCTCATCCTCACCCTCACTCACAGAAAGACAAACAATAATGACACGTTCCATTCATAATCCCGATACACACTCTATACTCCCTAGGTCCAAGACATGTACCTACCCTATACATGGGGCAGCCCACATCCAAACCCAGGAGGTAGCGCCATTCGTTCTGGGGTGGAAAGTAGCAGACATCCAAGATCCGGCCCAGCTCGCTCCCTGCCGACAGGACAGGACACCCGAGCCCAAGCAGCCCCAGGGGGAGCGCAATGCCAGCCCCTCACACGGTGATCCCCAGGCCCTGAACTTTCCCAGCCCAAAATGGTCAGATTTATGGGTCACTCCACTGATCCATGATATGAACCTTCCTCAAGGTCAATCCCAACATGCTGGTAAGTCCTAAAAGCCACAGGCGACTTGTGATTCTCAGAAATTACCTCCATCTTACAGTTTAGCTCGTAAATCAGCTGCTTTTGAGTACTCATACCATGAGCCAAACTTTCACACAGACTCAAAAACTTTGCCATGGCCAAAACTATTCCCAATGTCTTTCACAAAAGTTGATAAAACAGAGCCCCACCAATGCCAAAGAGCAGTCACCCTGCTATCATAACTCCAAATATACAGTAGTCATCTTCGGCATTCTCCAGAGACAGAACTGAGAAACACATCAGCTGTGAAACTCCCCACAGATCTCTGATGCACACAGATCTCTGATGCACCCCACAGTGTGAGTCTCAGCCGAACAAGAGGGTTCTCAAGGACCATGTTGTTTTGTTGAAAATATGTTGTTGATTCCATTGAAAGTCCAGCTCACCAGATCCATAGTAGTATTTTTCATTCAGGAGACATGTACCAGGAGCTTCAAGACACACAAGAGTACAAAAGCAGGAGGAAGAGGAAAAAAGGGGGAGGGGAAGCCTGTACGCTTTAAAAGAAATAGTGGTTTTAGATGTAGCTTGTTAGACTTTGCTTATTAAGTCATCCATGATAACCGGTAT
>JBBPBX010090789.1:0-14051 GCA_038048925.1 Garcialebias charrua
GTCCCTAACGCCTGCACCGACTCATAAATGAACATCCCAAATTGGTAATCTAAAGATTCCATGTGCAACAGGTGGTCCCCGACCTTCGATCCCGGGAAGAAGCTACGCTTCCATTCCACTGGGACCTCTGAACCCCAAGAAGACTCGAGCTGACTGACGTCAGCAGTCTTTGACCGTCCCACATAGTGAGAACCGTTACTCAAAGACACCAGGTACGACCCCTCTGTAACCGCAACTGGTGCACAGCACCCAGTCCAGTTCACTGGCAAGGTCAGTAATACTTGATGTCCACACAGCCAGGCCAAGGCCTCAACCGGATACGTACCATTGCTGCTAGGCACACTCCTGAACTCCCTGCCCGGATGGTATACCGCTCGGCACCTCTCCTCAGGGAGTGACCCCACTACCACCTGATGTGAGTCCTGATGATGGACGCGGTGCACACAAACAGGAAACTGTCCACTGGATGGCCATTCTACAAATTGAGCTAACACCATCGGGTGTGATAATGTACTCAATTTGCACCACTTAGGCTGACATTGCAGGTGCTCCATGTAAAATCCTCTGGAGCTCATCTGCAGAACACAAAATGACAACATCCGGTCAAGAGGTTTAATCGTCAATGGCAGCTGTGATTCCTCAACAGGAAGTGGGGTGCAGATGTAAGACTCAGACCTGTGGCGGCTTCTGGCCAAGAACTGCGCATACCTGTACCAAGAGTTCCTCTGAAAGACTTCAGAAAAATTCATCGATAGATGACCCTCCTCCTGTACCTGCGTCCATGCCCCCTGCATGAGGACATCTCTCTTGCCCCTCTGATGAGGTACGGGATGACAGCTTGGATGACCTGGTATCACACAGAAATACTCCAACAACAGAATGATGGAAACGATAATCAATGACCCCACACCTGCAGCCACCATTAGCCTCTTCTGCCCCTCAGCCATGCTTGATCTAGTTCGAAATCCTCTACAGTGTCAAACTTTGAACCCTGTAATGTGATGAAACACAACAGAAACACAAATTACCCCCTTCTCAGTTAAATCTGCAGAACCTGAAAAGGTAAATACACATGAAAAGCAGTAATGAAACCCAACCATCAAACGCATGCACAGTTTACAAAATCTTCTTTTTCCCGCTTTCTTTTTTTATTTACATAGGAAATCACTGGAACCGCACCTGTAAAAAACACATCCTCAAAATGAATAAATCACTCTCCCATTGAATTTATGATTTAAACGCTGAAATTGAAAAATTTGACTCCAAACCCTTGAAAGTTAGACCTGGTAATGAATTGAAATATGTGTTGTCTTGTTGATTTCTAAATCTAGATATAAGTAAGTCTAATTGATAAAAGTTAAAAGTTAGAGTGTAGCAGCAAATTGTTGACAACTTAAACCAACTCTAAGATAAGAAATAGTCACTAATTTAATATTAAAGGTGAAATTTAATATCTAAACCTAAGTGTGTGATCTTTAAAATGTGTGATTTAAAATTTAAAGTTTGAAATATTGATGATTCAATAATGCAAAACACTGTGTCAGTCTTTTCTGAATCGATTTAACCCTCTGCTTTCTGTTCTGTTTAGATTTTCGTGGAAAGCTGTTTTTCTTCAGAGGTCACCACCCTTTTATTGGGCTTGCAGATTGCCAAAGATTATACCCAGCCGGTACTTAGTTCAATTTCCCCGTTCCGCTGGTCAAGCAAAACTGCCCCTGACCCAAAGAGAATGGTTAACCTCCTCTTTTATGCTTCTGTTGGTGTGGCTTGCCTTGTTAAGCTGCAATCATGCAGCAGGCGCTCTTCTCTCAAAGCAACAAGGCAGACAGGCCTGGGGAACTGTTTCCCTATCGTTCTGGCCTATTTCTCAAAAGCAAGCACAAAGGTGCACCTCAGGAAGACAGGTGTTTTCAGGTGACAGGTGTTTTCAGGAAGCTCCACCACTCGAACCAGAACACCACACGAACAGATGACTTCCACGGCAGAGGAAGTGAAACGATGAAAAGATGCGACCCACACCTTCCACGAACCAGACCTCAAGGATGAAGATGCAGGACAGCCCACCGCTCTTGTGGACCACTCCCTCCAGGTGCAAAACCAACCCTCTCAGCTGTGCAGCCCCGACAGAGCTGCCTCACTCGATGTGATGACCTTTGAGACCCCTTTTCCGGACCCCTCTCTGGCTGTGGCTCTCCCTCTCTGGCGAGGAGCTAGTGATGTGCGCCTCGACAGCTCAGCTGTGCGCACCCCCCTTTGGCTCAGGTCACTCTCTTCTAGAGGCCCTGAGAAGCACCCCAGGTGTCAGTGGACCTTCCGGCCTCGTTCAGGCTTAGCCCTCTCAGGTGTAACGGATTCAAAGGTCTGTAGATGGAAGCTGGACAAACAACTATTAGTCTCTCAAAATACATTATATGCGACATTACAACAACCCTTATCCCCTATCTACAGATGACCTCAGCCCTAACGGCCATTTTGTAAAGCCCCAAATCAATTAATTTTAGTCTGTGCACAGATTACAGCCAATTTTTCAAAAGTATACTAACATGTTGAGGCCTAAAGTATTTCTATCATTCCCTAGATTTGGATTGCTAAAATGTGTACCATTATCTGATCTAATTTTTACAGGAAACCCATGACATGTAATGTAACAATTTATTAAAAAAATTTTTTAGGGAACCGCTAGGGGGCGCGTTATGGAGTAGACGTGCGAACCACGAGGTCCCAACATTTATAAAAAATAAGTTTATAGATCACCCAAAGTGGCCCAATTCTTATATATTTTAAGTTGCAAGTAGAGAATCGACGTTATTTTACAAACTTCTGCCTTGTCTTGAAGCAAAATGCCGCCTAAAGCATCTGCTAAAGGAGCGCAAGCTAACAGCTCGGAGGCTGCTAGCAAAGCGCAAATAGACCAGGCCACGCTGTTAGCATTCCGCGATATTGTGAAAGAAGTCATTCAAGAGGAAAACGAAAACCTACGAGGTGAAATTAAAGAAGAAATCGCAAAAGCCATTTCACCCATTCAAGCTGCTGTGGACGAATTCACAAAGAAAGTGGGTGACTGTGAAGAAGGCCTGGAGAATTTAGACAAGCGCTTGGAAGTTGTCGAAACCAGCTATGCTGACCTAAACAACCGATATAAAAAGTTATTGGAGAAGACAGACGAGTTGGAAAACAGAGGAAGACGCTGCAATTTGCGAATACTGGGAGTTCCTGAAGGACTGGAGCAGGGAAACCCCACCAGATTCATGGCTGACCTGTTATTTGATGTACTGGGTGGTCCCGGCGGGCTGGAGAAGGCTCCACTCCTCGACAGAGCTCATCGAGCCGCAGCAGCGGTGCCCTCGAGGGGACAACGTCCACGGGCCTTTATCGTGCGCATCCATTACTACCAGGAGAAGGAGCGGATACAACAACTGGCCAGACAGAAAGGCAAGTTGGAGTTTCGAGGGGAGCAGATTCTCATCTTTCCCGACTTCAGCATCGACCTGTCCAGACGCCGAGCTGCCTTCAGCGGGGTAAAGAAGCTTCTACAGGGAAAAGATGGAGTTCGCTACGGTCTTCTTTATCCTGCCCGGTTTCGGATCTCCATCAACGGCGAAACAAAAGTGTTTGATTCTCCTGAGACAGCGAAAACTTTTGTTGAATCCAAGTTTGGTTCATCTCTGGAGTGATCAGTACAGGAGGCTGTGAGGACACGAGACGGTACTGTGCGTTTGTTTACGTCACGTGACACCCCGGGACTTCTATGTTTAAAAGTAGCTAATTTTTAAATGGGAAGTTCTTTGTCTCTTATCTCCTGTAGTTTTGCTTTTATTATTATTATTTAACTGATAGTTTTCTGGTTTGACTGAAAAACTTTGAGAAATACTTCCTGCATCTACGGACTGGTGCGAACTGAGGGTGCGTTTGTTTATATTTCTGGGGCAGCTGAGTGGATAATGGCGTTGGTAGACTGTGTATTAAACGAACAGCGCCGCCCGAGCCAGCGTATGGTAGATGTTAAATAAACGCACCCTGCTTATTTTATTTTGTCATGTTATTTTAGCAGTTTTAGGAGTTTGTTATCGTCTTTTCTCTTAAATTGAAATACATAATGTTTGATGTTGTGACTTTTTCCAATACGCTTTGGGATAAATGGGTAAATGGGTGATTTATAAGTTTAGACATTTATTTTTTTATTTTTTTGGGACTGTGGTTGAGATTAAGGTGAATGGTTCCTTTAGAAAGTAGAGAGACTTTGGGGATGTTGTGTTTGTCAGTTGGGGACAACACTGATTGTGGGAGGGGATGGGGGGGGGTACTATTTATTTATTTTTTTCTTCCTTTTTCCTTTTTTTTGTGTGTGTGTGTGCTCAATTTGTCATTTATTATCTACACAGATGCTGGCTAACTACAAATTTACGGTGTACACCAATGACAAGACTATTCAATGTGATTTGGACCGTTCTTTCTCATCATGTATGTAGATGTTGACTTCCACTGATGATACCTCTACCTCTGTAAGTAATGGTTGCCATGTTAATTTTGTTAGTTGGAATGTGAAGGGATTGAATCATCCAGTGAAACGGAACAAGGTACTTTCTCATCTCTGCCGCCTTAAGGTACATATAGCATTCCTGCAGGAAACACACCTTAAAGATATAGATCATTCAAGGCTTAAAAAAAGTTGGGTTGGGCAAATATTTCATTCCAAATTTAATGGTAAAGCACGAGGCGCAGCAATTTTAGTCCATAAAAACACTCCATTTATAGTATCGGATGTAATGACTGACTCCAATGGCCGTTACATTATTGTGACTGGGTCACTTTATAATACTCCTATTATTTTAGCAAACGTATACGCCCCTAATTTTGACGACCCTAAATTCTTCAATAACCTGATTCACTCCCTTCCTCTAATTAATACTCACCAACTAATAATCGGAGGAGACATGAATACGGTCATGGATTCAGTGCTGGACCGTTCCTCGACCAAAAATTCTTCACTCCCAAAATCTTCTATAGTTTTACAGTCATTTTTACGGAATTACGGTGCTGTAGATGTGTGGCGATATTTAAACCCATATACCCGACAATATTCCTTTTTTTCTGCAGTTCATCAAACGTATTCACGTATAGATTATTTTTTTGTAGATAAAAAATTACTTCCTAATATTAAGACGTGTAGATATGATAGTATAGTTATCTCTGATCATAGCCCGTTTGTTTTGGAACTTAGTTTTCCAGACAAACGTTCTGTATATTCTTGGCGACTCAATCCTCTCTTATTGTCAGATAAAGAATTTGTACAATATATTTCTGAACAAATTGATTTTTTCTTAGAAGTGAACATTTCACCTGGTATAACTTTTAGTACAGTTTGGGAAAGCTTGAAAGCATTTTTACGTGGTCACATTATATCCTACTGCTCACATAATAAGAAACAAAAGTTAAAACGTCTAACTGAACTGACAGATCTGATCTCACAACTAGACAAACAACATTCTATAACCCCATCTTCAGAATTGTATAAACAAAGATTAAATTTGCAAACAGAGTTCAATTTAATTTCCACCGAACAGTCTGAACGTATGATTCTTAGGACTAGAGGAATGTGGTATGAGCATGGGGACAAAACGTCTAAGATTTTGGCACATCAGCTCCGTAGATCCGAAACTGCACATTTGATTCCTGAGATTAAAACCCAATCTGGACAGGTCACTACGGATCCACAAAAAATAAATGAGAGTTTTAAAATATTTTACTCTAGCCTTTATAAATCAGAATCTTCACAAAGGCCTGGATTGTTTGATAATTTTTTTGAAAAGATGACAATTACAACTTTAGACTCTACATTTAGGGATCAACTGGAGGAACCGATTACTGTAGAAGAAATTAAATTAGCAATTAACTCAATGCAGAATGCAAAATCACCAGGACCAGATGGCTATCCCGCTGAATTTTTCAAGACCTTTAAAGATAGTTTATCTCCGTTGTTAAGAGAAATGTTTATTGAATCATTTAACTCGCAATGTCTTCCCCCAACGCTTCGTCAAGCTACTATTTCTTTATTATTGAAGCCAAATAAGGATCCACTCGAGTGTTCATCATACCGTCCTATTTCGTTGTTAAATGTGGACCTTAAAATATTGTCTAAAATCCTGGCTCTCAGACTAGAACGATGTTTACCTCATATTATTTCATCTGATCAAACAGGATTTGTAAAAGGGAGGCATGGCTTTTTCAACTTACGTAGATTTTTTAACATATTACACACGGAGTCAACTGCAACCCCAGAAGTCGCTTTATCACTTGATGCTGAAAAGGCCTTCGACCGGGTGGAGTGGGATTATCTGTTTTACATATTAAATAAATTTGGGTTTGGCCCTAAATTCATTTCTTGGGTTCAGGTGCTTTATTCCTCGCCTATGGCACGTGTTAGAACAAATTCATTATATTCTTGTTTCTTCCCACTCCACCGTGGGACAAGACAGGGGTGTCCTTTGTCCCCTCTTTTATTTGCGTTAGCAATTGAACCGTTGGCAATTAAGTTGCGAGCAGAAAATAATATTAAAGGTATTTACAGAGCGGACCAGGAGCACAAAATATCCCTATATGCTGATGACCTTCTGCTGTATCTCTCAGACCCATTGTGCTCTCTTCCCCATGCTCTTGCTATATTTGAACAATTTGGCACTATTTCGGGTTACAAGTTAAATTTGCATAAAAGTGAATTACTTAGTATAAACTCTAAAGCTAGGAAGATTTCATTTACAAACTTTCCTTTCAAAGTTAAATTAGATTACGTGACTTACCTGGGGATCAAGGTCACTCGCAAATATAAGGATCTCTTTAGAAAGAACTTTACACCACTCTTTGAAAATACTAAATTAGACCTTCAAAGGTGGAATAATTTGCCACTATCATTAATAGGCCGTGTCAATTCTATAAAAATGAACATATTGCCCAAGTTCCTTTATTTATTTCAATGCATCCCATGTTATATCCCGAAGAAATATTTTGTGACACTAAATAAACATATTTCTGCGTTTATTTGGAATAGTAAATCCCCCAGAATACGGCAGGATTTTATGCAGAGACCTAGGCCTGTGGGCGGATTGGCGTTGCCAAATTTCCAGTCTTATTACTGGGCAGCAAATATACGAAACATGCTATATTGGATTAGTGACTTTCCTACAGAAACCCCGTCTTGGCTTCAGATTGAGTCGTCTAATTGTGGCAAGACTAGCTTACCTGCGTTATTGACCTCCGCTCTCCCTTTAGAAATATGTACCTATAAATGCAACCCTCTGCTTTATAACTCCCTGAGAATTTGGATACAGTGCAGGAAAAGATTCGGGCTACATTTTATGTCATTTAAAACTCCTATCTGCTCTAATCATATGTTCCCACCTTCTATGTCCGACTCTGCCTTTAAAATTTGGGAAAGAAATGGATTAAGTCAAGTTAAACACCTTTTCATTGATGGTACATTTGCTTCGTTTACACAACTTATGGAACGGTTTAATATCCCACGTACACATTTTTTTCGATATTTGCAACTGCGACATTTTGTGAAGAATGGATATCCCTCATTTCCTGAATTACCTGATGAGACAGCTCTAGATAAAATCATAGGTATAAACATTCATAAAAAGGGGGTAATTAAGGAGATCTACACTATACTGTTGGATCTACAATCTCCTTCTCTTTCTATCATTAAATCACATTGGGAAAGAGATCTTACAGTTACATTAACGGATGAGCTCTGGCAATCTATTCTTCACAGGGTACACTCCTCTTCTATATGCGCTAGACATGGACTCCTTCAGTTCAAGATCTTGCATCGATTGCATATCTCTAAAGAAAAGCTAGCTAGGTTCTGTCCAGGGACTGATCCTTTGTGTAACCGATGCAGGTCAGAAGTTGGTTCCCTTATTCATACTTTCTGGGAGTGTTCAAAACTTCATACATATTGGACATCTATATTCAATACACTCTCAGAAATATACAATGTTAAAATTTGCCCCTCTGCTCTAACTGCAATTTTTGGAGTCATGACTCAGAATACTTTACTTTCCAAGCAAAATTCAAATGCAGTAGCTTTTGCTACGTTGATTGCGAGGCGTCTTATACTTTTGAGGTGGAAACAGGAGGCTCCTCCTACACATGAACAGTGGCTTGCAGAGCTTATGAGGTTTTTGCATTTAGAGAAGATGAGGTGTACACTGGCAGGTTCAACTGCTAAATTTGTCAAGACATGGCAGCCATTTTTACAATACATGGAAACATTCAGGATGGTTACACCATCGTAACCAAACAGCTGCTATATTTCTTTAGTTAGCTGTAAAGTGAACAGATTTTTGCATCTTCATTTGTTATCAAATTGAGACTTTTTATTTTTATTTTTTATTATGTGTGTGTTTTGAAAATGTTTTATTTTGTGTGTGATTTTTACTTTTTGTTTTATATGGGGGTTTTTGTATATTAAAATGACATAGTTTTATAAAACTCGAATGTTGTAAATAATGTGATGTGAAAATTGATAAATAAAGTATTAAAAAAAAAAAAAAAAAAAAAATTTTTAGGACCGGTTTGTTGTCTTCTCTTTTAATTTTTAATTTTCATTTTTCTACCCCTTGTCAGCCGGTGAGCGCGGCACACCAGCCATAAATTTCTGAACCCTTTCACCGGTTCGAGCATGTCTGTACAACCAATTATTATCTCATGTCTGTTGAGCCTCACCCAATGAATGCACGGCGCAATGTTCTGATCAGAGAATCTAAATGTGTGTGTGTCACCAGCTGAAATCCTCTTCAGCTGGTGTGCTCCACACGCGCGAGTTGCTGCTCCTCAAAATCGTCTTCTCTTCCACCTCCTGGATGGTCCAGCCACACTGTTTTCTCTTCCCTGAGGAGCCGCCCCTGTTGACAGCAAGCCACAGAGGCCTCCTCCCATCTCATGGCCCTCTCTTCTTCTGGAGTGACCATCACCATCTGACTCCAATTGATGTATCCCGATGCTCTTTTTGTTTCCAAATCAGCTTGACAGTTACATTCTTGATGTTTATTTATTGTCTGTGTGTTGGTTTTGTCAAAGCTGTGATACCATATCGCACGTCTGCTTCCTGTGTCTCCCTTTGCTGTCCAAGACCCTCTCTTGTCCACTGAACGAGCTTAGTTAGTGCTGCACCCCAAGTTCACACAGAGCCCTGCCTCCGCCCTCTGCGCTGACTGTGTTCCTCTTTCTGCTTCAAACCTACCATCGCGTCAAAACACTGATCTGTCTGAAGCCCCTTACCCAACCAGCACTATCACTGCTCCGCTTTTGTGTCCACGGAAACCACTATTCTCACCGACCACCACGTGCTCCTTCTGTGTTTTTCATCCTGCAAATTTGTTCCCTCCTTGTCATCAACTTGTGCTCTCCTCATCTCTGAAAGCCTGTTCTTACTTAATTGATCTTATCTGCACTGATTAACGATCCAATTCCTGCGGCCTAGCTATAATCTTAAATTTTAACGAATCTGTTGTGCACACCAGACTCCCAGAAACGCGTTCCCTCAAGGAGAACTGCCGTCATTTATCTAACCTTTAACACCCAATATGAATAATTGTGGTGACACCAATTTTACCTGTGAAAATATTCACAAACTCATTTTGCTGTGGCCCTCGGGATGAGAGCCTAACCGGGAGGAGCAGGCAAACAGAGCTCCAAATCAGTATTAACCTAATAATTATGTGACCTGCGGCGGCCTGTTCTATGTGTCATCATTAAATAATGCACTTTACGTTTGGACCCTGAGACTGAGGCCCCAGTGTGACCCCACCGATTCAAATGGGAGGCCGACGCCTTCACGGGTTGCTGGAATGAGTGACTCCTGACAGCTGTTCCACATGCTCATGCTCTGGTCGTGTGAGCTTGTCCATTGTCCAGCTTAGGTCAGCTTCAGTGCCCCGCCACTTCTTTCTGGTGGCTTTCTCTGCAGGATGCCCCAAGTCCTGACTTCACTTGATTTCACGTTGTGTTTGCTGACTTTGACATCTGTTTGTGTCCTGGACTGTTCTTTTGTTCAGGTCGTTGCCTTGAACTATGGCTGAGGAAGTTCATGGACATTCTGGTGTTTGAATGACAGTTCTTTGGTTTTTCTCCCTTAAACTGTCCTTGTCTTGTGTCCATTCATGAGTGAGAGGTCTTGCTCTCGCTTTCTGGCAGCTGTCGCTCTCAGAGTCAAAATGAACCATGTAGACGTCAGCTTTATGCATTCAAATCCAATCGAGCCACCACTGTTACCCCAATCCCCTGGCAAACGCAAAAGTATCATGCATTTTGGTTGAATCCTAGCTCATGGCAAATTACAATTATGTGTTCTGTAAGAAAATAGGTCTGTCTGTCTGATGCTCCCCTTCCCGCACTGCGTGCTGTCATGCTGTAGGCTGAAAAAGAAATGCGAGTAATTTGTGACTGGCCGTGGCAAAACCAGGAACAAGTCTCCCCTGGGTCATTTTGAGTTATTTACAGAATCTTAAAGTGTGGGTTCTAAGCTATCCGATGATGCCAAACACATGTCGCTCAAAAAAAAAATGAAGAAGATACAGCCATTTCAATGTTGGCAATCTGCAAATAAGATTAGGGAGAAAACAGGCTTCAAAGTTTTGGAAGAATGTCCCCATTCCAGAAGCATTACCTGGGGGTGTTAACAATTGCTGTTCATTTACATTAATTTGCGTTAACCCAACCCCCAGAACTGACTGTCAACACAGACTCACAGCCTAGGAAGGTGTGCAGAACTTCAGCTTTGCTGGCAAATAGGGGTATGAATCTCTGTGTCTGGAGAATTGATTTAATTCCGATTTTTGGTATCACGATTCGATTCAAAATCAATTTTTCGATTCAGAAACAATTTTTGATTCAAAAATGATTTTTCTATTAAAATGGTCATAAATTTAGTTTCAGCTTTGTAACTGACAAGCTGAAAAGAATAAACAACAATGTAAACAAATGGAGCATTTATTTAAAACAATAATTTTAAACTGAGAATAACAACAATGTAAACAAATGGAACATTTATTTAAAACAATAATTTTAAACTGAAAACATTAACAACAATGTAAACAAATAGAACATTTATTTAAAACAATAATTTTAAACTGAGAATATTAAACAACAATGTAAACCAATGGAACATTTATTTGAAACAATAATTTTAAACTGAGAATAACAACAATGTAAACAAATGGAACATTTATTTAAAACAATAATTTTAAACTGAAAACATTAACAACAATGTAAACAAATAGAACATTTATTTAAAACAATAATTGTAGGTTCTGTACTTTATCAAAGTTTTTGAATCATTTGATATTCATACCAAAAATACAAACAAATAATACAGGAATGCATTAAATGCTGTAACTTGAATTACCAGTACTGTATTAGGTTAGCTTAGTTGCCTGGATTCCTCTAAAACAATAAAATAAAAATATAGGAACAAATAATTCATCCATCCATCATCTTTAACCACTTCTTCCTTTAAGAGTCATGGGGCTCACTGGTGTCCATGTCCAGTCATCACTGTGCGAGAGGCGTGGGACACCTGGACAGGTCTCCAGTCCATCACATACAAATAATTCAAAATATACAGACAAAAACAGACTTCAGCCTACCAAAGTGTAGTAACCTTTAACTCAAGCATTATAAGAGGGGGACAATAATGCTGTCATTGCTGGTATCACTCAGCCCTCTGTGAATAGCAAACAACCATCAGGGTGCTAACGATCCATTGTTAGGCTGATGGTCCTCCATCATGTGAGCAGCTGGTTTCGGCTGTCATCAGCAAACTGGTTCATCCACTGTGAGAGGGTGTTAAGACTGAGCTGAATACCAGACTTAGCTTTTTTAGATTTTTGTACCTGGATTATTGAGCATGCATCAGGGTAAAATTAAACATGTTTAAAAATTGATTTTGGAGCATTTAGAATTGATTCTGAATCGCCAGGACTAAGAATCCAGAGTCTTTCTTTAAAAAATCTATTTTTTCCTACACTCCTACTGGCAAACTTCCTTTTGATCTTTAAAAAAACAACATTAATACAAAGAATTGTATTTTATGTTATTGTGACATGTTTTACACATTAATAATGTTAATTGTTTTGTTACAGCCCACCCCAAAAAATAAGGGTCACAACTACAGTAGTCAAGTCAAGTCAATTTTATTTATATAGCACAGTTAAAAGGGTCCCCGGTTCAAATCCCGGTCTGGGGGCCTTTCTGGGTGGAGTTTGCATGTTCTCTCCGTGCATGCGTGGGTTTTCTCCGGGTGCTCCGGTTTCCTCCCACAGTCCAAAAACATGCATGTAAGGCTGATTGGTAACTCTAAAATTGACCCTAGGTGTGAGTGAGACAGGTCCCTCTTGTAAATGAGTCCCCGTGGCTCAACGAGGCTAGCCTGTATAAATAAAGCTTGAATGAAAAAAAAAAACAGATAAACTGTTATCAAGGTGCTTCACACACACAACATAAAAGAGGTTTAAAAATTTAATGAACAGTATCACACACCAATGGTAAAAATTATGATATTAACAGCAGTAAAAGTATAATAAAAATGGTGTTAAAGGTAGGGGAGACCGGGTATAGTTGTAACATGGGGAGAGTTGTAACACCACCAGTTCCACCAATCAGGGATATGATAGGATTCACATGATCATTTCAGTGTTTACCCGCTTCCTCCACAATACCATATTGTCATTGTCAAGTCTGGAAACAGGTACATGCAGATACTAAGGAGAAAAAACTGATTTTGAGGTAAGAAAGTAAATTTTTTGACCATGACTATATTTTGTTTAGTACTTATACTGTTGCAGATAAAACCATATAACTTACATTAGATGAAAGTGTAATTTCTCAGGCAAAATGTGATGCATTTTCCTGTGCTAATTTCAAACCACTATGCTACTACAGCTAGCTAAACATGGCTGACAGGGTTGGGGTGGGTTGTGCACATTATTTAGGCCTTATATGGCATTATACTATATTTAGGCATTATAGGTCTACATGTTAAGGAAGATTGTTCTAGTAGAATAATTTACACACATGCACACACAAATAGTATACAGGTGGTCCCCGACTAAGTTGGAAAATGTATGCTAGCGCTACTACGAACCCATTTTTCAACACAAACATGGTTCATAAACATGCACAGAACTTTGTTTACAATAGCTAACACACTTTCATCTAAAAACACATTCCAGTGCTGTATTTTCTGTATGTTCTGTACAACTTTACTATTCGTTAGTCAGCTCGTAAGTCCGGAACGTTGTAAGTCGATGTGCTCGTAAGTCGGGGACCACCTGTATTTGAGTTATGGTCAGTCACAGAAAGAGAGAGAGACATTTTGTTCTTGTATTGTTCTTTTAATTCAGTAAACCTCTTTTTGAAGCATATCACATGGTGTGGCCTCTGTTTTTGCTTATTTTGTCTAATTGTTACAACTTACCCCAGCAAGTGTGGTTGTAACAAAGGACCACCATGTATTTGACATGAACTCATGAGGTCTGTGATATTCTTGCAGAGGTTTGAATTGGTGCCATTTGTAGTCAACAAATGTGGGTATTTTGTATAAAAGTTTGAAAACTCTAGCTCAAAAATTCTGTGAGTTAAAGGTGCTGGAGCAAAAAGTGTTACAACCATACCCGGTCTCCCCTACAGGACAGGAATGCACTTTATAAAGTTGATGACACTGGAAAAGTTTGTATAATAGCTGAAGATGTTGAGTAAATTCAGGAGATGCTTATGTTGCATCTAAGAAGGTTAGACAGGGGGAAAACAAAATAAAATAAGGCTTTACACACACCAAGCTCCTGCACAGACTTATTTTAGATGTCACAAAGGTGTTGGTGCTACATGACTTTTGTGTCATCAGGGCAGAAAGGCCTTATCTTTGCTGTAGGTCTTTTTTATTAAGCTTTTGTGGGCTGGTCGGTTTCCATCCATCCATCCATCCATTCATCCAAATAATGTATTTCAAAGAAAGAAAGATTTCTTGTTTCACCAAATATATATTAACATGA
>JBBPBX010090790.1:0-14051 GCA_038048925.1 Garcialebias charrua
TGATCACTTAAATCAGTTGTTAAGATACCACCTGTCATATCCCCATTTGTTATATTTGTGAAAATGTTGTCAATTATCGTAGCACTATGAGTTGTAATTCTTGTTGGTTTTGATATTAACGGATAAAGATTTAAACTATACATTGAATTTAGAAATGTGCTGATGTTATTTGAATCCGTTTTATTTCCCAGGTCAATATTAAAGTCTCCGCACAAGAAAACTTTTTTATTTAAACTCTTTTCCAGTAGTTGTATGATTTTATCGGTGAATATTTCTATATTTGATCCTGGTGATCGATATACACAACTTATGGATATGTTTTTAGCATTTTCGTTTAATATTTCTATTGTTATTATTTCCATAAGATTGTCAACAATTATTGACATTTCTTTAATTATTCTACACTTTATTTCATTTTTGACAAATAGAGCTACTCCACCACCTTTTTTATTGTTTCTGTTTAAATGATATAATTCATATCCTTCGATGTGAACATTATTTTTGTTTTCATCATTAAGCCATGTCTCTGACAGTGCTATTAATGTAAAAGTTCTGTTTAACTGTTTTAAATAATCTGTTATTTTGGATATATTTGCATTTATACTTCTACTATTGATGTGAATAATAGAGAGATCTCCATTTGTTATATTGATGTTATTAAACTTTTCTTCATTATAGTATTCACAGTCTTTTATAGCAGGATAAAAGTTTGCATCAACCATATCTTCAACATTATATATTTTGAATTCTGAGTCTTCGTTTGTTGCTGTCATGTTTTAATCTATTTGTTTGTTTGTTCATTTCTGTTAATTTTGTGTATGAACATGTGATAGTGATTGGTGATTTGTCATTTTTGAGCTCATCCAAATGTTTCTAAGTCTTTCAGATCTTTTATTATTTTAGCTTGCGAATTTTCATGTACTTTGATCCAGATGTTTCCGTTTCTTGTCCAAGTTTTTTTTATTTTTTCCTCCTTTTTCAACAACCTTGCTGCATGTGCAATGTTTGCGTTTTTTTTAGTTAGGTGTTCATTCATGAAGACCATAGTTTTTGCGAGTTTCTTTGACTGCATCATTACCCTGTTTCTTTGATTCCTTCCAATGAATCTCACGACTACTGATGGTTTATTTTTGTTAACTCTATTGGGCAGTGTGTAACAGGTGGAAATGTCATCACGTTTAATGTCAATGCCTTTGTCACTTAAGAAAGTGACTACCTGATTCTCCAGAGACTGCAGTTGTTCTGGTCGTCCTCCTTCATTCGTGTTAACGCCTTTAACTACATCAGCCGATGACCAGCGTTTAAGTTCGAGTCCAGAAATGACCATGTTTTCGCCTCTTATGTATTGTTCCATGTCCTCACACTTTTGTTCCAATTGAGCTAATCGTTCTTCTCTGATGACCTCCTGAGCTTTCATTAGTTTCATCTCCTCAACCAGTTGATTAAAGTTTTTTTGATCGGCTCTCAAACTTGTAACTTCCGCAGTGAGAACGGCTTGATCGGCTCTCAAACTTGCAACTTCCGCAGTGAGAACGTTTACTGCATTTTTCAATTCCTCCATTAACTCCAAATTTTTATCCACCGATTTTTTACTCGCCGACTCCTGTTTCTGCTGCTCCGATTTATTTTTTTTACTAGGACTCATCACGCCTGCTTCTTCTGATCTGGATACAGAAAATCACTGTTCCACAGCAACTCGTTCACTGCTCTGCTCCCATCCGCAGCAATTCGCTCGCTGCTCTGCTCATGTCCAACAGTAATCAGCTTGCTTCCCGTCCAACAGCTACTCGATCGTTGCTCTGCTTCAGATCAGCAGTTAGTTCAGAACTCACGGTTTCAGCAGCCTGCAGCAATCCCCTGGCTCGCCCACGGCGCACGGCTCAGCTCGAAGCCCCAGGTGGCGTCCACGGCTCACGGCGCTCGGCTCAGCTCGAAGGTGGCGTCCACGGTTCACGGCCCACTCGTGGCTCTCGGATCAGCTCGAAGCCCCAGGTTGCGTTCACGGCCCCCTCGTTGCGCTCTGGCTAGCGTTAGCTTGTAGTCTGAAGCCACCACTCCCAGCTTTGTTGTTTTCTTTCGCTGCAACAAAGCACCTCCAGCGTGCCGGCCCGCGTTAAGAATTATTATTAGGAAGTGCTGTGGTCACCCAACAGGTTAGGTATATTGTTTCATCAATTGAAGTTGTTGAGGTGTTATGATTTGGTTGAGCGTAGTATTTTACAGGTCATGTATAGGACAAGAAAGAGAATATTACCCCCAAATATTCAATTACATTTTGTTTAAAAAGTTATTAAACCCTGAAGGGAATGTAAATGTTTGTAAAATCTTCATTTAGAACTAGTGTGAAGGAGCTGAGTTGTAAATCAGGAAACAGGATTGTGTTGACTTGATATCATCATAAACATTTATAAAACTATTTATATGTTTTAAAAGATGATTAAATCAAAGTTGTTGGGAAGGTGTGGTGCAGGTGAAGTGAAGGTTGTTGTTTGTAGTTATTTTGTGTTTTTTGAACAAGGGGCAGATATTATAACACTATTTTCGTCTTTCTGCACCCTTTCATTCAGTGTTTTTCTTTCTTTTTATTCTGATGAATCTGTTTTGTTTTCAATAAAAAAAAACATGTCGCGCTGGGGCTGTTTGTTTACGTCGTAGTTTCAGGGAAACGTTGGCTCAAACTTTATTCTTCATCTTCTGACTCTCATCATATTCTATCGAGTGGAAACTCTTCAGATTAAACAAGTAGATGTTTCCACAGCTAGTTAGAACGACTCTCCGTCACGTTTTGAAAAATAAAGAAACCGAGTAGGACTCGCTGCAGAAGAAGCCTGCAGTTTAACAAAACCGAACTACGTCCACACCGACGAATTAGTCTTTCCTCTCATCAGTGATGTCGTCTGCTTTCTCTTCGCTTGTGAAACTTTGTTCAGTCACATTGTGACGGTCATGAGCACTCGTTTGACTCGTTTTGAAGCGAAAACTTAACGCACTTTGGAGACTAGCTTAACTTTTAGCCTGCAACCGCTAACGTCCGCTGCTGGAGTGAGCGCTGCGTAACAGCGACGTCACCACGCACGTTTTGTGTCACAGCCTTTTCTGTCCGGGCGCGTTGTTGAAGCAGCCGCTTCGACCCGAACAGAAAGAGAAAAACGTCAGTGAAAAGTTGTAAAATCCTATCGAAATATCGAAAATATGCTTAAACTTCATATCATCGTTATTGAATAAAAGTATATCGCGATATTTATCGTTATTGAATTATCGTCCAGCACTATGTGTACTCTGACAATGAGAACAACTCTGCAGATGCAGTTATCTTGCCAGACACCCTAAACGCCATGTACAGAAATTATGGATCACCCCATATTTCTCTTTGTAAGGGTAAAAATAAACAATGGAAAGATCTAGGAAAAATGGTCACTTTGGGAGAGTACACAAAAGATTGGGTCGCTACTTCTGTGAACACATGGTATAGCCAGGACACAGAACTAAGCAAAAAGGCTTTGTTCTGGACAGCTACAGTACAACCAGGAGTACATTTAGATCAACAGAGCTGACAAATCTTTCTTTCTCAAGAAGAAGAAAACCTGTTAAAAAACATTCCACCACAGCTGTGGTCAACAGGACCATCAGATGTTGGTTTTGTAAAAAAGATTTTACCTGTACAGATTAGATCTAGAACAGAATACAGACCAAGAGTGAAACAATGTCCATTAAAACCAGATGCAATGGAAGGTATTGAGCCGGTGATAAAAGATTTACTAAAAGCAGGAGTGCTTGTGGAATGCTATGACTCACCTTGTAACACGCCTATTTTTCCAGTAAAAAAAAAAAGGCCCCACCCTCTTCCGGCTGGAGGATGGTGCAAGATTTGCAAGCAGTAAACAATGGAAGAAATGCAGCAACAAGCACCTCTAAATGAACAAAAAATGTGGCTCTCAAAAGGAGCCAAACAAACAGATGGTCTTTTCACTTGTCCTGAAAACAAACCAATCCTACCAAAAAATCTCTATAAATGCGCAGCAATATTGAGCCATGGAAGACTCATGTCTCAACAGGAGGGATAGGCTTAGTGGGAAAACTATACACAACTTATGGATTCAACTCTTATTAAAAAAAAATTTGTAAAGCATGTTTAATCTGTATGAAACACAATTCTCAGGGGAACCTGAGAACCAAAAGAGGTCTTGATTAAAAGCATTAAAAAGAAACACTGACATTTACCCAAGTGGGAGGGACCTTTCCAGGTACTCTTGACCACAAACACGTCACTAAAAATAGCTGAACGAAGCACGTGGGTCCACTTAAGCCATTGCAAACTTATGATTCAAAACAAGGATGAATAAACTGATTGCTGAGAGCAAAAATGACTAAAATAGACTTTTTCATTAGCTTCTTTTGCCTAAACTTTGCCTAAACTGTACTTTTGTGTTTTGTGATCCTCATAATTTGGTATGCAGTTTAAATAAAATAGGAAATTAGAACTGAATTTAGGGATTCTTCGTTCAGCTCACAGAGGGAGCCCGTTGTTCAAAGGGGGCTGTATTTATAGTATACAGTCATCTCAAATCGGTGAAGATTGTCCACAACTCTGTGAGCTACTAGGAAGAAAACCTAGTTCAGCATTATGAGGACCACAGACCAAAATAAAGGCTTAACAGCCGTAGCATTTCTAATCTTATTGGTAACCTGGATAACCCTAACTAAACCATGGGAAAGAGAGTGGACTCAAGAAACAAATAAAATAGTACAAAAAAGAAGCGTGCCCAGCCGTGTCAGTACAGACGAAACCCATGACATGTAACCCAGACGAAACTTCTACAGAGGGAAGAACCATTTGTGTGTTATCATACTCCCACGTTCATTGAATCTGTGTGGTTAAATTTAAACAGCATAACGGTGGGAGAATACAATGGAAACAAAAATAATTGGTTGTTGTTAGCTGAACAAGCAGCCAACATGTCAAAACAAGATTGTGTAGTATGTATGGGCCCTAGGCCCATACTTAAGATAATACCAGCTACTCTTAGCTCTGACTACCTAAAAAACGTGATGAACCAAGCAGTACCTGATACAAACTGCATCTATTGGGACTCAGTGTACCCTCTTTCTCCTCCAGACAAACAGAAACCGCTGTTCTCTAAAGTCGTCGCAGCAGCTAATTTTACCTGCATCAACAGAACAGGAAAAGGAGCGCAGATAGGAAATAATATAAATTAGCGAATCAAGTGGCAGACTGTAAATAAAAACGTAGACAAAATCAACTACATCCACTACAACATTCAGAGATTGAGCAACTACACTGTGGCTGGATTTGAGCGGCACATGAGCAGCTGTCAGCTACCTCTTTAATGGCTTTCCAGAACCGCATTGCGGTGGACATGATTTTGGCAGAGAGAGAGGCGGAGTTTGTGCCATCTTTGGTCAACAATGTTGCACTTTTGTGCCCAACAACACGGCAACAGATGGCAGCTTGACCAAAATGTTGGATGGACTGCGTGCACTTAGTGTCAAAATGAAAGACCATTCTAGGGTTGACACCTCCATGTGGGATCCCTTTGGGAGTATTTTGGCAGATGGAGTGGCCTCATATCCTCCATCTTTGTCTCCATAGCAGTGCTTGCAGCAATCCTGATTTTGTGTGGATGTTGTTGAATTCCATTTTTAAAGCAATGTTTTATCGCCTTATTAACACAGCTATTGCTCCCCTGGAAAAGCAGCTGTACACGCTGCTTCCTGTTAATGAAAATACTGATGATTTAACTGATTATGAGATCCACTTTCCTGAACCTAATTCTGCCCTGGACTCAGATGATGATAATGTCCAGGCAACTAAGGGTTAACCTCTGAGTGTAAACATTTATTGTAGATGACCTCATAGCAGAAAATCTATTGAAGATGTTATTGAGCGACTGGAGAACCTGTAAATGTGATAATCAGGAGGGAAATGTTGGAATAATTGTAAATACATATTATCACATTTATATTCTTTAATATACTTTGTGTTTAAACTGTTCTCTTAACTAATGCCTGTGATGAGTTTTGTGTGCAGGACACCTGTTCGACCGGTAACACACCCTGGGCAGAACTGGCTGTTGGAACAATGCAGTTGTTTTCCACTTCATCTTGAAAGAATGTTGTTCAAAGATGTTGACGTGTACTTATGTGTGAATCAGTCTCAACCGGTTTTCCCCCCTCCCTCAGCGGTTGAGACATTGTAACTAGGGCATTCCTAAACTCAATAAAAGGCAAGGAAAAACACAAAGAGGCAGAGCAGGTTGGCTCTCCTTGCAAGAAAGATACTCAAATCACTTGTCTTGTTCTCTGTTTTACAGCATGGTGTTTTAATAATGTTTGGGGTTTAAACCTGACACTTGGGCCGGGTCTTGGATCGGCTCCTCTCCGCCCCAGAATGAATGGGTCTACCTGCTGGGTTTAGGCACAGGCTGCCCCTTGTAGGGGGCGGGTACATGTCTTGGACCTGGGGGGTATAGAGTGCGTATCGGGAGCATGACTGGAATGTGTCGTTATTGTATGTCTTTGAGTGAGTGTGAGGATGAGGGTGGGATTGTGCGATTGTGTCTGTGTATGACTGGGTAATTGTCAGGCTGGAACTTAGACGGCCCCTTCTTGGATACAGCTGGGGGTGCTTGCGTCGCGCTCCTGCCACGCGGCCCCCTAGTGGGGTGTACCATTGCCTGCCGGCACGCTTGGGGCCCTCGGCGTCTGGGGCTGGGCGTGTGTCGGCTCAGCCTAGTGGGGCTCGGGTCCTCTGGTCCTGTTGGGCCCTGGCCTGGGGTGTCCCCGGGGCCCGGACCTCTGCGCCCAGGCCTGGATCTGCCTCGGGGTAGCGGGTTCCGGCGGGGGCCTATGCGTTTGACTCTATTGGCCCCGGGGTGTCACTGCGTGTGGTCGCTGGTGGGGCTTTTCCAGTTCTCCCCTATGGTCTGATCTGGGGGGGGTGGGTGAGTGTTCGTCCTGTGTGGGTGGCCCTGGAGGCTCCGCGCTCGGGGTCCCTCTTGGGGTCTTGGGTTCTGGTCCCCCATTTGTCTGCCTCGGGTCTTGGGGGTCGGGTCTCTGCTGCTTCACTGTCACTATTAAATGTTCTATTAGAAAAGCCTTATTCACTTATGCATGCTCTTAACCACATACAAACAGATGCAGGGATACATATGCAGGTATCATATGTATATATGTAGATGTGTATGTGAATGTATATGCATGTGTTTGTATGAGTGTATATATGGGTAGGTATGGGTATCAATCAATCAATCAATCACCTTTATTTTACCAGGTAGAGCCCGTTGAGATCGAGATCTCTTACAAGGGTGACCTGGTCAAGTGGTCAACAGCACACGTCACATGGTAATTGACAATAAGCATTTGCATGTATCAAAAAAGAAAATAAAGAAAACTACAATTACAATAAATAGATGTTGACAGTTCAAAACCAACAAGATAAGACAGACTTCTATAGACATTATATATATGTCTATATCTACATTATATGGGCAGCACGGTGGCACAACTGGTAGAGCTGCTGCCTCTCAGTGAGAAGGTTGCCGGTTCAAATCCCGGTCCGGGGCCTTTCTGGGTGGAGTTTGCATGTTCTCCCCGTGCATGCGTGGGTTTCCTCCGGGTACTCCGGTTTCCTCCCACAGACCAAAAAACATGCTTGTTAGGCTGATTGGTGACTCTAAATTGACCCTAGGTGTGAGTGTGAGAGTGGATGGTTGTTTGGTGTGAGTGAGACAGGTCCCTCTTGTAAATGAGTCCCCGTGACTCAACGAGGCTAGCCTGTATAAATAAAGGTTGAATGAATGAATGAATATACTGTATATAACAAGCAGACATATATCGGTTGAGTAGATAGTTAAAAAATCAACAATGACATGTATATTGGATGAGTAATGGTTAGAAACATCTGCAATGGTCAAGTTTCTTGATGACATTATCTAATACGGCATACTATATAATAGGGCAGCACGGTGGCACAACTGGTAGAGCTGCTGCATCTCAGCAAGAAGGTTGCCGGTTCAAATCCCGGTCCGGGGGCCTTTCTGGGTGGAGTTTGCATGTTCTCCCCGTGCATGCGTGGGTTTCCTCCGGGTACTCCGGTTTCCTCCCACAGACCAAAAACATGCATATTAGGCTGAATGGTAACTCTAAATGGTCCATAGGTGTGAGTGAGAGAGTGTATGGTTGTTTGTCTCGTTTGTCTCTGTGTGGCCCTGTGATGGACTTGCGACCCGTCCAGGGTGTAACCCGCCCATCGCACTGTGATTGCTGGATATGGGCATCGGCGACCCCCGTGACCCAAAAATGGAAGAAACGGGTAAAGATAATGGATGGATGGATGGATGGATTATCTAATACGGTTGAAATGAAGGATCTAGGAGAGATGAGTGTTGATAGTTTCAGATCTGTCTGTAAGTTGTTCCAGACTAAGGGGACGGCAAAGCTGAATGCTCTTTTTCCTAGTTCAGTTCTGACTGGAGGAACTGACAGGAGGACTAGATCGTTAGAGCGCAGGGAGTAATGACTGTGTGATGTTTGTATTAAGGAGGTAAGGTATGACGGGACTAGGTTTAGGAAGGTCTTATAGATCAGTGTTTTTCAACCACTGTGCCTAGGCACACTAGTGTGGCGCGAGTGATCGTCAGGTGTGCCTTGGAAATTATCAAAAAAAGCCCCCCCCCCCTTTCTACAACCTCTTTAAATTTAAAGGTATTGTGACATGATGTTGGAAATTTGCATATTTGTCAGAACATATATATCTTATATCATTCAGCTCTGTTCGTTTTTTCAAAATAAATTATAAATATATTAAAATTTCATTCCAAGTTATGGTAATTTTTTCTCTGGGACACGCCCCTAAAGATCTGCGCATTTCCGCAAAACATCATCAGTGACGTGACAACGGGCAGAAAGCAGAGCCTTGCCCGTTTGTCTGGTGTTTTTTAACTGCTTGCCATACTCATTCATTTCCTGAAGGATCGCCTCTTTTATTTGTGTAACTTGAAAAATGCCGTCACGTTGTAGCGCATTTGGGTGTTCTAATATCAGCAGTGAACAAGTGAACCTTCACAAATTTCCAAAAGATGAGAAACTTCGACAAGAATGGACCAGACAAGGACCGGTGGGTTCCTACTAAGGAGTCATATGTTTGCAGCGACCATTTCACTGCCGATTGTTTTCAGCACCTGGTATAAAAGAATCTTTAGGATTACCAGTAAGATTCAGAAGACTTTTAAAACCGGATGCTATTCCTACTATTTTTAAAAGAAAATCTACAGAAGAAAGTCCCACAGCTACCACGTCAAAACAACGCAGGGAAGCTACCATCGGAAGACTGTCCAGGAGATGAGTAAGTCTTTGTGTAAACATAATCGGAGGTGTGTAGTGTTTTAGATTATAAACTATATATTTTACGTGAGTTCATGTTGTTTTACTTTATACACTGTGAGTGTATAAAGCCAATTATCACGGCAGATTCTTTATGTTCGCTGCTAACAAGCTAGCCGAATCAGTAGCACACACACTTTTCTAATAATGTATTTTTAAATTATGTCTGCGCGATCAAGTAACATCAGTAAGTTTTTTTATTCAGGGAGGGTTTATTAATGAGAGTTTTGGATGATTTACTGTCTTAAAATGATAGATCTCAGACGCGACCGGGACTAAGCCGAGATAGCTGCTAACAAACATTAGCCGAGATACAGGAGCAAACACTTTGCTATTTTTTTTAATTTATTATGTCTGCGCGATCAGGTAACATCTGTAATTTCTTTTTATTCGGGGAGGGTTTATTAATGAGAGTTTTGGATGATTTACTGTCTTAAAATGATAGATCTCAAACGCGATCGGGCCTCTGTTAGCGTTAGCCCAAGAACAAAGAACCACAGGAGAAGCTAACCCCACATAGCTACTGTGTAAAAAATAAACCGTGTCTAAATCACTTTTCCATTGATCGAGTGTCCAATAACTGTATTTGATGAATAATAACCCTTCAATTGCTTTAATACATTCAAGTACTAACAATAAGTTGTTTTTGTTCGCTGTTAAAAAAAATAGCCGAAATAACATGAGTTGCGCACACACTTTTCTAATAATGTATTTTTAAATTATGTCTGCGCGATCAAGTAACATCAGGAAGTTTATTTATTCAGGGAGGGTTTATTAATGAGAGTTTTGGATGATTTACTGTTTTAAAATGATAGATCTCAAACGCAATCGGACATGCTCCGCCATTATTATTTAAATGCGCGTTGGAGCGTGCCTTCCCGTTGTCACGTCACATGACGTTTTGCGGAAATGCGCAGATTTTTAGGGGCGTGTCCCAGAGAAAAAACTAACATAACTTAGAATGAAATTTTAATATATTTATAATTTATTTTGCAAAAACGAACAGAGCTGAATGATATAAGATATATATGTTCTTGACAAATGTGCAAATTTCCAACATCATGTCACAATACCTTTAAGACCACATTGTTGTGGTACTGTTCGGGTGTATTTTTGAAGACATGTTAAGTGCAATTTGCAATAAGAAATATAAAATATGATAAAAATACATTTTTGTGTTCATTTCATTCCTATTCAAGACACTTTGATAAGAATGACTATATATTTAATATAGGCGGATACATACGTACAAACTATCTATGTTTACAATTTTGGTCGGTGGTGTGCCTCGGGATTTTTTTTCAATGAAAACACTGTGCCTTGGCTCAAAAAAGGTTGAAAAACACAGTTATAGATGAAGGATATCCAGTGAGTGTATCTGCGAGCGCTGAGAGATGACCAGCCAGATTTGATGTAAAGCTCACAGTGATGAGTGTGATAACTGGAGTCAGTAATGAACCGAAGGGCACCGTGGTAAATGGAGTCTAAGGACTGTAGGTATTTTGATGCAGCACTCATGTACAGCACGTCACCATAATCTAATATTGGCATGAATGTTGCAGCTACTAATGTTCTCCTGGCTTTGCATGAGAAGCAGGATTTGTTTCTGAAGTAGAAGCCTAGCTTCAGTTTGAGTTTAGTGGCCATTTTGGACAATGTTCCCTCTAATTTTTCATGTGTCTGGGCATACACACAAGCTCTCTGAGAACACTGAGGACCACTATGAGCAACATCAGGAGTGTGCACTATGGCCACACACCTGTTATAAATCTGGGATCATAGAAAGTTACATGGCTTATTAAAATAATCAGATTACAGCAGCAACTTCCATGAGTTTGCTTTTAATATAAGTGATTTGCCCCACTTAAAATGAAAAAACAAAAACATTGCTGTTCATGAATTGCATAGTATGTTATAGGATACAGGACCAAGAACTGTCCCCTTCACATAACTGATGTGATGCTGCTTACCAGCTTCACAGGCATGAAAAGAATGATGAAGTCAGCAGCAGCAGTTCTGTAGATAACATACATTTATAATAATGCAGTAATCTAATAAATAATCATTTCACAATGAATTGATCTTTATTTTTTATCTTACAGCTCCCAGCTGAATGCATGCAGCTCAAAAACCTGTTTTATTTAACTAGAGACTTTATTATTTTATTTGAATTAGACGGTTTTAACCCTTTAAAACCCTTTAAAACCCTTTGGTTCCAAGATGGCGCCTATTGTCACGGGCTGCTGTCTAACTCGTCTCCTGAACTTTTTACTGCTGTTCGTGTTCTGCCTTCTTTTCATCGACGATGCATCCTCGCTCCTGGTCTATGATCGCTCAACTCTTCTAAGTCTCCGAGACTCGCTGATCAACACACCGGCTACTGGCAAATATGGACATTTCAAGCCTCCTCCACCACCACCGTTCCTGGCTTCGATCCCAGCCTACCTACAACGCAACGCGACCACGCTGCCACGCAACAAGCGGCGCAGAAGACGCGGAACGAGGGCAGGCGTCCTGGTGAGATTTAAAAAGTATCTCTCGTCTCACAACACGCCGACGGCTGACTTACCTCCTGAATTCAGCGTCTTTGATGTCCGCCGTTCCTTCGCTCGTCGCCACAGAAGCCTTGTTGCTATCAATCATGTCGCCAGCGACCAGTATCCATCTTGCCCCCCGGTGAGGAAAACAGTGAAGCGAGGCAGCGTTAAACAACACCTCCGCCCGCTCGCTCGAGCTGAGAGTGACGTAACTGGCAGCGTTCCAGTACGTGCAGCATTGTTTAACGCCAGATCAATTACTAATAAAACTTTTATATTAAGTGATTTGATCTCAACTCATCGTCTGGATCTGTTTTTGATTACTGAAACCTGGCAGAAAACAGGAGACAACAGCTGCTTCTCTGAGCTTCTTCCAAATGGCTACTCCCACCTGAGCGCCCCGCGTGGGGCAGGAAAGGGGGGGGGCCTGGCTGCTGTGTTCAGTGATGCATTCAAGTACCGTTTGTTGCCTCAGAAAAACTATTCCAGTTTTGAAAGCATGATTTTTGTGCTGGAATCTGCTAAACCTATTTTGTGTGGCGTTTTTTATAGGCCCCCACAATACAATAAAAACTTTGTCAGTGAGTTTTCAGAACTACTGGCGGACTTGCTACCAAAGTTTGACTCTTGGCTTTTCTGTGGAGACTTCAACGTGCACACCTGCTGCCCAAGTAATCAGCTTGGATGTGAGTTTCAGAACCTCCTGGACTCTTTTAACCTGTCACAGTCGATCTCGGGGGCCACACACACCCTGGGTCATACACTGGATTTAATTATCTCCCACGGCCTTCAAATACCTGCTGTGGAGATCCTGGACACCTGTATCTCAGACCATTTTCCCATATTATTTGAATTTTTCACCACTCCTGCACCAAAGGCTATTCTCCCAGCACGTTTCTGCCGCTCCATCAACCCATTAACTCCAAATGAGTTTACTGATGCCTTTAAGAGCACTGAATTTTGCTCTGCTGTCAGCCTGGACCCATCTCTACATCCTGAGGACTTCATCAGCTCCTTCTATCACACCTGCACGACGATCATGGACTCCATCGCTCCTCTCAGACAGACATCTTCAAAAAACAGACCATCACCATGGCTCAACGAAACGACGCGAGCTCTTCGACAACGTTGCAGACAAGCAGAGCGAAAATGGAAGCGCGACCGGCTTCATGTATCTCAGGGAATACTGAGAGACTGTCTCTGTGAGTATGATAACGCTGTGAAACAGGCCAAGTCACAGTACCTCTCCAACTTAATCTCCACCAGCTCCAACCGGCCGAGGACGCTTTTCAGCACACTCCAGTCTGTCATCAATCCATCTGTCGATGTTCTGAAAACTGCCACACAGTCTACCTGTGATGACTTTCAGAGCTATTTTGTCAACAAAATAGACTCTATCAGACAGAACATTGTCAGTTCATCCAACACCATCCTGTCATGTACCTCTACAATAACCACTGCTGTTTTTGACCAGTTTGATCTCGTCTCACTGCCTCAACTCACCAAGGTGGTTCAGCAGATGAAACCAACAAACTGTTCTCTGGACATCATTCCCTCTAAAATGTTCAAACAATGCTTTGATGTAATTGGTCCTTGTGTTTTGTCATTTATTAACAGCTGTCTATCTTCAGGTTTTGTGCCATCTGCTTTCAAACATGCTGTGGTCAGGCCTCTTCTAAAAAAACCAGGCCTAGATCCTACAGCTCTCTCTAATTTCAGGCCAGTTTCCCATCTGTCATTTCTATCAAAGGTCCTAGAAAAGATTGTTTTTATTCAACTTCAATCTTTTCTAGAACTCAACAACCTGTTTGAAAAATTTCAGTCAGGTTTTCGAGCTCGTCACAGCACTGAATCTGCACTGCTCAAAGTACAGAATGACATTCTTCTGTCTCTGGATGCAAAAAACCCTGCTCTGCTGGTGATGTTAGACCTCTCAGCAGCTTTTGACACCGTCGACCATCAGGTACTAATCAACCGCTTGTCTCAGCAGGTTGGCCTCCAGGGAGCTGTGCTTGAGTGGTTCAAATCTTACCTGTCTGGGAGAACTTTCTGTCATGATAGGCGATCTGTCCTCCTCTTCATCAACCCCTCTGACCTCCGGCGTACCACAGG
>JBBPBX010090791.1:0-14050 GCA_038048925.1 Garcialebias charrua
TCGCCTAGTCCCATGTTGCAATTCTCATCCTCAGCTGCATCCCAGGAATCCAACACCTGCAGCTCGTAGTCTCCTTCTGGCTCCTCCACCGAGGGTGTAGCGACTCGTTCGGGTCCTGATGCACGGACTCCCTCTCGATCCTCCACTGGAACAGGAGCTGGGCTCTGCACAGGCGAGGGGAGAATGGTCACAGTGAACATAGGGTCTGAGCTATCATCAATCATGGGAGACCCCACAGGAGTGACTGGTTCGATTCCAGACCATCTTTCATCTGATTGCATATATTCAGAAGCATCTGGCACTTGTTGTGGTTGGTCTTGCAGCGCTTGGATCGCGGTGGCTGATTCATCAGGGGAATGTGGGCCTAAGTTGAATCCCTCCATTAACAACACGTTAGGGGGAATTGACCCTTCAGGACTGGTTGGGTCAAAGGAATCAGTGTCTATGGACCCAGTGGAGCTCGATGGACCCATTTCACTGCTCCCAAAGTGTTCCAAGAAGCGGTTTAGTGACTCCAATGCGCACATTTCTGGGCACTCTGGGCATTCTGGGCATTCACGAACAAGGATCGGTGGGTTAGGGGAAGCCACATCCATAGGCTCGGTTTCAGATTGAGCCTCAGGGGATTCGGGACGGAGGGGAGTTGCTGCTGGGCTCTGATGTGGAGTCACCACCACTAGGGATGGAGCCAAATGGATTTCTTGTGAACTTGCAGCTCGACCTTGGATTACGCTCACCTCAGGAGCCGGGACCAAAGAGGGATTGGCTCCCATGCCCGCATCCAAAGAGGCAAACACCACATTTGACACAGGCTCGGATGAATCTTGTGTGACCTCAAAGGCTGGACCATAGACCAACGCCAACCCCGAGTACAGATGAATGGCCACGAACCTGGTTCCATTATCAAGATGTTCCCACGTCTTGGCTACCACCGGGTGGTATGTGGCGCCAGCTGGAATCGCCCCTATCGCCAGATAGGGTGCAGCCCTCAGAGCCGAGGTCCAGATGACTTTACAGGTGCTCTCTGTTGCCACACACACGTCTACTGGCACTTGGGGCAGGCTGCCTGGTTCATCTAGGACCAGGATTCCATTCACCACAGCTGTGCCCACCACGTTGGAATGACATCTGTGGCACCACCAGAACGGACCAACAGCCCAAAGGTATTTGGTGTCTGTCAATCCACGGCGACAGAACCCGCAGGATACATCAGGCTCCTGCAACAGCAATAAGGGAGGTGACAGACCAGGTTCTCTAATAGCAACACTCTTAGTCCTCATCGCCTCTTAAAACACTCAACTACGTGTGCCGGGCCTTGGGGTCTTATGGGCCTTGAGCCGTCATGAGCCTTGCGCCATCGGCGTTTACCATTGAGTATTTCTTAAAGAGATGAGGCTAAGTTAATTCTGTTTCATTATAAAAATAACAAAAGAGATAACAGTAATAATGATGAAACAAAATAAAAGTAAAATGAAAAAATAAAGAATAAAAATTAAAAATTAAAATTAAAATTTTAAAAATAAAAAGCGTGAGCAGGGGATTTCAAGCAATGTTGATTATAATGATCAGGATCTTGTATCTTCCAGGAACTCAGATGTCTCGATCTACGGAGATTCCACGATCTCCGCTTGCCTCTGGTTCAGCAGGGAGCGGTCTACGGGTGAGCTTGAAGATGGCCCCATAAGTCATCATCCAAGCCACGATAGGCACCGTGGTGCAGAGACTGACCCAGTAAAGCACGGAGCAGACTCCCCACACCAGGCCCCATCCAATCAAAACAGCCAACTTTAGAGACCAACGGTATCTGTTCTGGGGTCGCAGAGATAGAGTCTGATAAAGCAGGTGTGCCACCACTGTCATGGCGATGGTCGCTTCCATCACCACTGTTACTATTCTACCGGCCGTGTTTCCACAGTTGGTTCGGGGGATGAGTAGGGGAGTAAGCCCAGCTGCACACTCAAGGGCTACCACAACAGTATCTACCATCAACCAGGCTGAGATCACCACTCCCTGTCGAAACGAAGGATTCACTCTTCCCAGCAAGTAGACGACAAACAGATGTGGCATAATTTCAGCTCTCTTGAGTATTACATGGGTCACCACCATCTTAGCATAGGCCTGTAGGGCCACCGGGATTCGCATAAGCTTTCCCCTGCCCCATTCCCCGGTATGGCAGTAGCACATCCATGCTGTCATTATCAGAAAATATTCTACCGAACTCCCTTTAAAATAAGCAGGGCACGGGGGCCAGAGTTTGGTGGTGGGTACTGTAGTAGCATCCGACCCCCAAATAGGAGTGCTCACTTCTATGGATTCAGTGGTTGTCTGACAATCCTCAGTAGTCATGATTCTAGATTGTTATTTTCCTAAACCAATAATAAGTGATACGGTTCTTTCTTCTTAAAATTCCACAATAATTGTGGATGATATGTTTTTCCCAATCTTCTAGCTGCTCTCTCTGTTGGGCTGTTATCTTGGTTTTCCAATCACAGTAGCCAGGCAACACTACTCCAGAAGTGTTTGAATATCCGTACTCTCTATATGTAACACTGGGTCTTCTGTCTTTGCCTTTGCCTTTTACAACCTGAGTTTTACACTTTTCTCCACAAGGTGTTCCTTTAAGCTCTTCAATTTTCTTTAACTCATAAACCTGTTCTTCACAGTGGCAGAGAATAATGTCTCCGTTTTTAGTTGTCACAACTATCTTATCTGAGGTTGTAAAAGCGTTTATCCAATAAAAGTATATAATTACCGTGGCCAAGGCACAAGGTGGTGTCTGCATTCCGTTCGCTAATGCTCTTTGTTGGATAGTTGGTTATCTGTTAGTTCCTAATTGCTCCTGATGTGAGTTCTCTTGGGTACCGCTCTCTGCTGCTTCAGGGCTGAAGAGTGACTGTTTCCTTGTGGCTCTGGCCTTTTATTCTGAGCCAGCGCCCGGTTCTTGTGGGAGTGGCCTAAGGCTCCTCCCCCCTTTGCGGGCCATGGCTTTGATACACTCCTGTAGGGCTACACGCCCTACTAAGGCAACAAGGATTATGCCTACTAAGCTAACCAAATAAGGCCAGATCTGAAGGAACAGTTCAAACACCCACCCTTCAACAATACTTCCGCCTTCTCTGATCACCTCTCCAACACCATGTATGGCTTCTTTAACTTTGCGGCCTACGGTGTAACTGACAGTCTCATACCATGCGCAGCTATGCAGATTTTCTTTATCACCACATTCTTTCCAGCTTTCTTCTGGGTACTGACAGGATATGTTGGAATAGATTTGGTTCGGACCTACCCATTCATATCCCTGTATCTCATCCCCGAGGCACATGCGGCGCCTTGCTGCATGGCCTTCGGCTAGAGCAATCATGGAGTCTGATACAAAGGGGATTATCACTCCCTGAATGTGCTTTCTAGTTCTTAACTTATGTCCCAATATAATATTAGTACAAGTTGTATCGTCAGGCACTGACCTTCTCCATATTTTACCATACTTTTTCCAGACCACCTCTGAAGCGTGGGTTGAGTATTCTCCTGCATAGTAAGCGTCACAATAGCTTTCCCATCCGGGCAGCTCATAACAGGGTCTTCGAGCCAAACTGATCACACACACTGTCTTTTGTTCATTACAAATCATTTTCCATGGCCTAGGACTAACATACCTGTCTGGGCGATATATAGCAGTCGCCCATATATCTTGCTCTTTGGAATACACAGTGGCTAAGAACTGATATCTAATCCAATAATTATTTGATTGATACAAACATGGAACTACCCATTCTTTCATTTCTTCTTCCTGAAACCCCCACCAGGTTCTTGTCTTATCCCTCTTATGGTATTCATGCCAAGCTTGGAGCAATATTTTAACTGTTTGTGCCTTTCGCAGAGTGGTACAATCGTAACGCCACGTAGACATGACAGCTACCTCAGTCTCCCACAGTTTGCATCTTGGGGATGCTCCGCTACTTTCCCACACTGAGTTATTAAGACTAAGGAAAATTCGTTCAGCTACACATTTGTCAATCTTGTCAAATTCATCTTTTGGTGCATTAAGGAGTTCGTCTGGTCTAGGCAGCTTCTGCACAAACATGTCCGAATAGTATGGCCCCATTAGGCCCGTGTGAAGTCTAGAGTGTCCCTCTACAAAATCACCTTCAAAATGGGGTAACCCTGGGACTATCCAAACCCATGGTAATGTTATATTTAACCAATTTTCGTGCCAAGCATTTGCAGGATGAAATATAGCTGCCCAATTCCAATAATAATATCTCTGATTCCAAACTGGTGTTATTGGTAAGTAATACTGAGATTTGCACTCACCATACAGGTTCCAATAGCAGATTGGTAGTTTCTTTAATTTATTTTCTTTGCAATATTCCACGTAGGCCTTTGCCTTCTCTGTGTCATATTTTGGGTATACATGATGTCTTATTGGGAAACCTATGCCGCCATCTCCCGCTATGTCTATTGGAGTGGGGGGTGCACCAGTATACCACTGACGGGTTGTTCCCCCAGTGGGCCGTACTTTGTGCATTGGGTTGGTCGCATTGGTTTTAAGCCCTTTCTTGTACTTAACAGTGTGAATAGTTTTGACTTTGGTTAAGTTCTTAGTTTCTCTAGTGTAATTTCTTTTGATGAGAGGAGGGCTTTGGTCACAATCCAGATGGAGGTTGCCCCAAAACTCCCAACGAGGGAGAATTGCTTGACAAGTGTCCTCTTTTTCTTTAGGCGGTGCGGGATGGATCACTTCTGTATCCCAGTAACCTTGATGTGCCAACCCTGGTAGTGGTCGACAGGCAAGATCACACTGCGTTTCAGGTGGTTGCTTATCTATTTGGATCCAGTTACATCTCATTTCTCTTCTAACCTCTTGTTCTAAGATTGCTGTCCAAACAACAAACCCGTCCCGCAAAATTAGCAGGTCGGTGATAGTCCAGGACACACCTGTTAGATTTTCAGCATCAACAGCTGCGTACCATTCAGGCATATTGTTCAGCTTTCTCCTCCAGGCTTGGTAGCCTGCTTTTCTCACTCGGTTCCAGGAAAAAGTCTGATTCTGAATGTTCTCACTTTGATTCCATGGCATGAAGATGTTCTTTCGTGTGATGTCCCAGCAGGTCATGTTTGCATACTTGGATCTCCCGTGGGAGACTCTCACATGCGTTAGGCTCCATGGTCTGATTCCGGCTTGATACAAAATAACCAACAACATTATTAAGCCTATTAACACTACGAATACCCGCAGCAGGATTCGTAGACAAGTCGCTTTATCCATTCTCGTAATCCATGAACAGTCCTTAGGTCGGTCTGGGGTCGCTAGGTCCTCGTAGATGTGTGAGTCATTTTCATAAATGTGTGGATCTTCATCGCTATCTGAATCATCGCTGCTTGAATCCTTACTATTCAGCCTTCTGTTCAGAGGAATCATGTTTGAGAGGATTGCCTTTGGAGCCTTTGTTTCTCTTGGACCTGGGTCTCCTCCTCGAGCGCCTGTGAGTTGTGGTCACTCGGTCTTTGAGGAGTTCTAGATAAAGTGGAGAGGGGTGTGGCAATCCAGGTTGCAATCCTTTCCACACCCACTTCCACTGAATCACCAGCCATTCGCCAGGTTTAGACTGGCGTCCTTCCCAGCGCCATTTCTGGGGGAAACTGGCTCCTTGTGTGTATTTCAAGTGTTTTTTATAAAAAGCTATGAAATACTGATCTCCTCTGGCACCCCCTGGGGTCACAGATTCTATTAGAACCATTAATGGTTGGTCTTGATACAACACATGCATCACGTACCCTTCTCTGGTCCATGGCCTGTGCCAACGTTGGTAGGGGGTCCTCATACGGTCTCTTAACACTCTTATAGGTAGGTGTTGGTTCTCGATAACATAGCGCTCTGGGTTACTCACCATTCCTTGGATGGTTTTCACCATAGCGGGGCTTGTGGTCCATATCACCATGCCTCCCACAGAGATTTCAAAGAATCGACTTTGGAAGGTTTCACGATAGTTAGGTCCCCATCTTAATTTAATACTTATTCCCGCTACTGTCAGGTAAACCACGTTGAATATCCATGGTGAGGTTGGCGGGCAAGGTTTAGGACTATTTTCATACCGGGGCAGGTATGCTGGCTTCAAGTGATATTCTTTTTGAGGGTCATTTAATTTAGTCTTTTTAAAATATTTGGTGTTTGAATAAAAGTAATTCTTGGTGCAGTCTGTCCATAGAGAGATATCGAGTTTAGGTTTGTTGAGCCAAACTATTTTCTCATTTCCTGTTATTTTTAGAGCTGGTATTTTTGGACCATCTCTTTCAAATTGAACCAAAATATTCTCAGTATCTTCATCTATTGTTTTTGAGTCTATAATGTCTTCTTCCATTACATGCCTGGTGGAAAAATCGGGTCCAGACATGCCAGGATCCGATGTCGTGTTTCTGGGCTGATCGTGTACCTGGGAGGTTTAGGTGGTGTCTCACCTTTTTCTCTTCTCATCACCCTCTCTTTATAAAGCTCCACACAAAGGGGCGAGGGGTGATGCAAGTCTGGGTTCAACCCCCGCCACACCCATTTCCATTGGGAGACCCCCCAGCATGGAGGTTCAGGCTGTGGGCCTTGTAACTGGCCAAAGGGTGCATCATTGCGGGCAGAGGCTTCGTAATGTTCCCATATATAGAATATCTGATCTACGGCCTTTCCTCTCATTTCGGCCGCGTATCTATCATAATCTTTGCCCATTTCGATCAATTGTGTTGTTATACAGACTAATGGATGCCCTCTGTAGGATATTTTTATCCTGTAAGCCAGCCTTAGGGGATAATTTTCCCAGCTATGGGAAGGGGCATGGATTCGGTCGTACAGCATTCGCACGGGTAGTCTAGTGTTTTCAACCACCACTTTCTCTGGGTCACACTCCCTCTCATGGATTCCTATCCTCAAAGTTGGACTCGTAGCCCAGATGATTTGATCCCCCACTGAGATTTCACAGTATTCTGTTTGATGGGGTTCTGCATAGTTTGGGCCCCATTTGATTTTAACCTGGAGTCCTTGTATTATCATCTGGACCGCGTTAAAAATCCAGGGTGTCCCCATTGGGCTTGGGTTATATGGGAGTGTAGTGAAATCACTTATCCAGACTAACCCAAGAGGCCTGTCTTTTGCCTGGGTTAGGTCTGATTCCCTGTAAGTCCTTACACAGGAATTGTAATAATTTGATGACCCATTATATTGGATGGAGAAGTCTTTTCTCGGCCGATCTAGTTTTACCAGTTTACCGTGGACAATTAGGGCTGGAACATAGGGCCCAATTCTGGCCCTTTGGAACAACACATTTACCACTTCCTCACGCGGTTGCTCTTTTGTTCTGGGGAGAAAATCTATCTCGCCTGGCCCATAGGGCGCACACGCGTATGGGTAGTTCCGGTACCAACATGAACCCGCTGTTCCAACTGACTTTAGATTAGCTTTTCCATTCCAAATTATACTAGGGCATCTTATAATTTTTCTTAGCTTTTTTCTACCTTTTCTGTTGTTGCGATGAGATCCATTGATGACTCTAGCGACCCTTTGGTTGGTTTTTACTTGTCCGCTTTCTTCCATTTTCGATGGAACGTTTTGCTGGCCCAAGCTTTTAATCCACTTTGTTTCTTTCCTGCTTTGCTTGATCGAGGCTTTTCTGCTTCGTCTTTGCTGTCCTCGATCGGCTGAACTGTGGCTCCGACTGAGTACACACCCAGGTATGGTGCAAGGATCATTTGCACGGAAATTCTAACCCTCTGGGTGGAGTCTGGCCTGATGGGTGTGTTCACCCGTTGCGCTGCTGTTCCGGGAATCTGCAGCACTCCGTGCCTCTCCCAGGCTTCCGGGGTGACTAAATACTCAGCGGTTTTCTGCTTGGCTCTCGCCCCATGTACTGTCCACGCATCTAAACTGGTGGTGGTGTAGTACAAATTTGTGTGTCTGGCCCCTGCTTCCCGAGGGACTTCAGGCAGGTCTACCAGTGGAAGACTCTGATTCAAGACCACCTCTGCAATCAGTTGGGCCCATGTTGCTAATTCCCAGGGACCTTTCCACCCTCCTTTCTGAGCTTCTTCGTTTATCTCATCGGGGAGCTGGTTCGTTTCTATTCCTTCTGTCTCTGATGGGTCCCGAAATACTCTAAAGACTAATGGGAATTGGGTTGTGCCGAGAGGGGCGTCTTTCACTCTCCCCATCATAGGGCTATAGGGCCAGGACTGCTGTATTGATTGTTCGAGTAGGTCTCGAGGGTTCCAATCCCTCTCTTTTGAGTCAGTTTGTTCTACCCCACTGGGACCTTCTATACCTGGATACAGGGGTGGAGCCGAGGGGCTCGCATTTGGTCCCCGGTCATACCTCTGTATGGTCGGGGCTTGCCTCAGGACCTCAGATTTTTCTTTGTCAACCTGTGTTTTAAAGGCTTTGAGCGGGTCGCAGCATTTCCTTGTCTGCCAACCCATTGCTTTCTCAGAGTGCAACAGCCGAGCTCGTAGCATCTCAGCTCGGCAGTCTCCGCAATATTTCACGTCTGTTCCATCCCATTCACAGGTACAGTCCTTCGGGCCTTTTCCACTCAGATCCCATTGAGTGATAATGATTATTCGAGGCAAGACAGCAATTCTGCATTCTCCGCAGATAAACGCGTTCATTACTTTTACTGGTTTTATTTTTAAGTGTTCAACATCAAATCTGTTTGATTTAGGCCTGAGGGGCTTTTTCTTCCCCGGGCCTCCAAATTTTAAAGGCAAACCAGTAGCCTTTGCGCAAATTGCACACTGATTATACAGTGCACTCCACTTTATAACTTCCTTCTCCGTTGACAGGTATCCTTTTTTGGCATATTCCAATGTGTTCAGGGCCCTTCCTGCCCAGAGCCCTGTGCTTGTCCTTCGTAGGATAACTCCCCCGTATATAGTGGCCATTCTAATGTAGGGGAGCATGCTGCTTGGTTCACTGGCCATAATCCGGTTTCTGGTTTCAACTTAGCTAGGAATTGGTTTCAATTGCTCTATACCTTGGACCCCTTTTTTGAATAATTCTACGGTGTTTTTGTCCAATAGTCTTTTGACTCTGTCTGTGGCGTTGTATTTGGGTCTTACCGCAACTGCTGACGGGTGATCCTGGGCTCTGATCCACACCTTCTGCCCCACCTTGAATGAGACGTCAGAGTCTGACTGTTCCCCTTTATCATCGGAGCCCCGCCCAGTTTCCTGCGTGGTGAACTCTCGTTGGTTAAGCTCCTCTGAAGGGGAGGGCCTATCAGCTCTGCGCCTGTCATTCAAGGCCTGTCCTATTTCCACAGTTTTAGTGCTCCATTCTTTGGTATTAGCATTTTTAGCTATCCAATTTTTGACTAAACCTATGGCTCTTTCGGCCACTCCGTTGGCTTGGGGTGTGTAGGGAGGCGAGTAAACACGCATTACCCCAAATGTCTGGCACCAGTGATCTACTTGTGCATTGCGAAAGTGTGTCCCATTATCGGTTCTCAACTCTTTTGGAATACCTAACGCCCCACAGACTTGTTCCAGCATGCTAACAACACTGTTGCCATTAGCTTTTCTTGCTGGTTTCACTATCACATACCCTGACATTGAGTCCACCAGCACAATAAGGTATTTCTCTCCCTTCTTGCCTGTGATCCCCATGGGTCCAGCTACGTCCATGCACACTGATCCCCAGGGTATGGTACTTTTGATAGTTTGTCCATCCACTCGGTGCCCCCTGCGCCCTGCATTATATTGACCACATATCTTACAGTCCAGTAGCACTTCGCGGATTTGTTTTAAGGGAATCCAGAGCTCCTGATGCTCCAATTCCTTACGTGTAGGTTGCACGCCCGCATGACCTAAGCTCTCATGCACGCCCCGCACAACCTCAGACACGCATTCCTGTGGGACCCTCCTTCCCTGGGGGGTTTGTTCCCACTTCTCGATCCCGACAAAAACGATTTTTCTCTGTTGTACATAACGATCAACTTCATCATTACCCTGCCAGTGCTTTCCTTCCTTAGTGTGGGATCTCTGGTGCTCGACTTCCAATTGCAAGTTTAGCCTAATTTCAGCTATTTTCTTCCACAAGTCATGATGAGCCACCACTTTCCCTTTAGCACTTTCAAATCCATTTTCTTCCCAAATGGATAAATCTTCATTCAGAGCCTGTGCACAGTAATAACTGTCAGTCACTACTCGTGCTGTTTTTACTTTTCTGTGAGTTAGTTCTAGCAACCCTTCGAGTACTGCCGTAACTTCTCCAGTTTGCGCACTTCCTGGCACTCTCCCCCTCCTACGGCAGCACTCGTTCCCTTGAAATTTAAGAATAAATCCCCAGTGTGCTACCTGATCGGTTCCTTTCTTAGATCCGTCGGTGTAGAGAGTCCAGTCGTGTGTCTTTGGTTTTTCGGGCATCTCATTTTTTGCTTTTTTACTCACAGGTTGTGCTGGTCCTATCTCTAGATCGGGGTCTAATAAAATGTCCTCCCATCTACCCCATCTGGAATTCGTGGCTTTGGTACTTTCTATTGTCCCTTTTCTGAGATATTTGTGCACTTGACTTTGTGTTATGACTTTGATAGGTTGGCCTTGAGCTAGATCTTTTAGAGTACCCCAGTATCTGGCTAACACTGCCAGTTCTTTTTCTTCCTGGGGAAACTTTTTCTCAACTGAGGTTAACGAGTAACTCCAGAGAGTGACTAGCCCTCCATGTTCATTTTTAACTGATACCATAGCATTGTCATCTTCGCAACTGACTTCAGCTACTAGTTTTGTCATTACACTTCTTGGCTCTAATCGCACTGCTTCTTTGATTTTTTCTCTGAGTTCTTCCAGATCTTTCTGATTTCCGGCTGTCCAAATCCATGCTTGTTTGCTTTTCTTTTCATCCTGTCCTTCCTTTTTCTTCAGACAGGCATACAAGGGTTTTGCATATTTTTGGTAGTTAGGGACATGATCTCTCACATAGTTGCACAGTCCTAAGATTTTCTGTAGCTCGTTTTCGGATTCAGGGGGCTGAATTTGCTCAAGTTTTTCTCTGTAACCTTCAGAAAGGCCCAGATCGGCCGTTACTTGGAAACCTAAATAGTTTACTTGGAACTGCCCAAACTGACATTTCTTCAGATTAAGTTTCAGCCCTGCTTTTGTAACTCGTTGCAACACTTCTGCCAACCGTTCTAGGTGTTCCTCCTCTGTGTCATCTGCGATGAACACATCATCGATGTAGACTGTTGCGCCCAAGTCTTTAAGCACATCCATTACGGCTGACTGAAACACATTTGGAGAGTTTTTGTACCCCTGTGGCAAACGCTGCCACACATAGCTCCTTCCTTGATGGGTAAAAGCTGTTTTCCCTTGTGATTGTTTAGCCAGTCTGAGAGAGAAGAATCCATTTGCCAAATCAATGCAGGATTTGTACTTTTTCACTTGTAGAGTTTTCAGAGTTCCTTGAGGGTTTATGAGGCTCGCTCGGTTTGCTACCGTTCGCCTATTTAGTGCTTTAAAATTAATTACTGGTCTCCATCCCCCTCCTGCGGACTCAGGTTTCTTTACCGCTTGAATGGGGCTGTTAGTAATGGGATAAGATTCTTCTCTAATAATCCCTAAAGCACTTAATTCCCTCACAATTTTGTTCATTTCTTCTATTGCTCCTGGGTTCAAAGGGTACTGTCTTACCGGTGGATGTACACCTCCTTCAATTGTATGTACAATTGATGGGCCTAAATCTCCACAATCATTTTTAAATCTGGCCACTGAGGCTGACTCTATGATTTGTCTTAACTTCTCTTTCCCAGCCGGGGAGAAGTCACTTTCATTTATTCTTTGTTCTGTTACTTCGGGGATATTTACAGGTTTATACCATTCTTCTGATTCATGTTTTTCATGAGTGGGCCCTATTTTCACTAACCTGGATTTAAGCATATCCAGTCGTCTGTTTAGAGCTCTACGGTCTTTCCGTGGTTTTCTTAATTCTTTCAAATCAGTTATTGCAACTAGGTTGTATGGTCCTTTGATCCACACAATTCCGTGCCATAATGCATAAGGCATTTTTTCTATGGTTCCATTAGCCAATTGAACCGTTAGGTGTCCTATTGTTTTTAGGTTTTTGCGGGTCATAGACACCTCTGCCCCAGAGTCTATCAGATAGGGCTCTCCGTCCACTTTGGTGTGGATTTCGTCCCCATCCCAATAAGCGCCTTCTAGGGTGACCCGCGACCTATCAGCCATTATTTAGCTGGCCCCCCGTCCCTTTTCTTTCGGGATTCCTGGAGGGCCTGTCTCTGCTCAGGGGTCATTCTATTATATTCTTCTGTAGGCACGTAATCGCTCTTTTTCTGAGGTGCTGCATTTCCAGGTGAAGCTTGATACCTTCTTGGCTGTTGGTTTCTGTACTGTTGTTCTTGCTGAGGTCTCTGAGACCGTTCTCCATACTGTTGTTCGGATCGTGGTCTTTGGGGATTTTCTCTGTATTGTGGCTCAGACTGCCTTGGGGACCCTCTATATTGTTGCTGCTGTTGTTGTTGAGGGGCCCTAGGGGCCACTTTTGGCTGTTTTGAGCTCTGTTTTGTCTCATTTTTCCTTTTTTCCTCCCAGTACTGTTGTTCTAGATCATAAGCTTTCACTGCCTGATCGATCTGGGGGACTAAAGTATCATTGGGCATTGAAATGAATTTCACTTCACCTTTCCTACCCTTTGTTACTACTCTTAAGGCTTTAACATACCTTTTTGGTGGGACATTTTGTTTTAGTGAATACCAGACTGATGTGAGGTGTTGGCCTTGATCCATGCGTACTTTTGCCCGTTGAATTTGAGCATCCTCGTCGTCCATGTCCTCAAGTACCAATCTCTCAAAATGATCTTGAGCTGTCTCCTCTTTGCCCACTGGGTTTGCAGTGACATTACCCAGCCACAGCTTTCTGGCTGCGTCACACTCCGTGGAACTAATTACCATAGGCCATACATCTTTTATGTATTCTTCGGGTTTTTCATCAGATCTTTTTTCCCTTACTAGGTTTTTCAGCATTTTGTACTCACGATAACTATCAGCTTCTGAGCTGATGGTTCGGTTTTGTTCAGCCCTCTTAGATTTTTGGTCTAACTGAGGTTCGTGGTATTCCTGACTAGTTTCTCCCTGACCAGATGCTTCTTCATCACTTCTCTGATATCTCATCCCTCATTTTCTCATTTGTTTCTTTGGCATATTTGTATGCAGTCTTTCTCATTCTTCTCAGCATCACATCGTGCGCTATTGATACGTAAGCGGTTCTAAAATTTTCGGTTAGGTCTTGGTGAGCGGCCAATGTGGGGAACATGGGCATCATCAAAATGTTAGCCCATTCTCCCAAGGTGGCTTTTACTGTCAATCCCACCATCTCATCTAATTTATCGGCCCACTCTGTTGGAATATCACGGTGGCTTTGACCGGCCTCAGGAACATAGGTACTACGTCCCTGCTTTGTCTGTATGAGACCCCAAGTAAGGTCCCTGGCTACTCGTTCTGACGCTTGCTGTGGATCTATTAGTGGTACCGTTTTCTTTTGCCCCTTCCTTAGTCCAAACCTCAAGGACTTTTTTGGTAGATGATTTTGCTCCATTGAGCTCAGGCTAACACTATCGTCACTTTCAAAGTTCATTAAACTTAGGTCTTCATCAGATTCTTGGTCTAATCCTTCTTGCGGGTGTTCATCCCCGATCTCTGCGTTTCCTGCATTTAAGGCTTGTATTGCGGTGACTACCTGATGTCCAGTTCGTCCTTCTGGAGTATCTGCTCCACTCCTCCTGATTCTGGATTTAGAGCTGCTCAACTCTTTCCCTATGGGGGTGGTCTCAATCAGTGTTAATCTTTGGTGGGTGTCTTTCGCGGTAGGTTTCTTTTGTCCTGTGTCCCCATCAGGTATTCCCAGCATCTTGCATCGTTTGTTGACGGATTGATTCCCTAGCGGGGACATTGTGGCTAGTAATCGTTTCTTACGTTCTTCCTCCAGGTTGGGTGGGGTCACTATGACTATTTCTGTTAACGGGGAGACGCTTGGCATACTGCCTCCTAAATAAGTTATCGTATGGACA
>JBBPBX010090792.1:0-14050 GCA_038048925.1 Garcialebias charrua
TAGCGAACCTCGTGTCGAAACATTTCACATTTAGCTGGCTTCAACTTTATGCCATACACTTTCATTCGTCTGAGCACAGTTCTGACATGTTCAACGTGGTTTTCAAATGACTTACTGAAAACAAGGACGTCATCAAGATATGGAATGCAAATTTCATCCCTGAGCCCCTCAAGACATTCTTCCATGCACCTCTGGAAGGCAGCTGGTGCGTTCATTAAGCCAAATGGTATACGAATCCATTCGTATAAACCCCAGGGTGTTACGAAGGCAGTAAGGGGCTGACTCTGTTCTGCCATAAAACCTTGATGGTAAGCTTTACCTTGATCCAGCAGAGAGAACCATGAGTTGCCACCTAGACCATCCATGATGTCTTGTACCCTGGGAATAGGCTGACGGTCTGGTACAGTCTTACGGTTTAACTCACGGTAATCAATACAAAGACGTAGGCTTCCATCTTTTTTTCGAACACACACAACTGGGGAGGCATAGGGGGAATTAGATTTACAAACCCAACCTTGTGTGATAAGATCATGTAGATAACTCTTTGTTTCTTGGTATAATGGTTTTGGTACAGAGATGTAAGTTTTAGCCACAGGTTCCGTGTCTTTCAATGAAATGGACAGTCGCAGGCTCTCAATACAGCCAATATCATCATCAGAACAGGAAAAGGAGCCAGACTCTTCTCTTAGCATCTGTCTAACCATATCTCTTTCGGGGGGACTAAGATGGTCCAAGTCAACTGGAGGGTCCCATTCGTTATCAAGGGTTTGTTCCTTCCTGGCCTCCACATTAGTTACTGTTACTGGGGTAGTGGAGCAGGGCCGTTCAAAGATTGTTGTCGGATAAACTGCTTGGATTGGCTGCACTGTACCAATAATAGTCCTCCCAGAGAGTACGATGTCATGGTCAGTTGGGTTTTGTACATCCACATTTATGAATGATTTTGTGCCTTTCTTCAGTTTCGTGAGGGTGTCGGTGAACTCTAAACCTTCTGGCCACTGTGGATTGACACTGGGTTCAAAGATCAGAGTTGTCTCCTCTTGCAAAGGAGGTATTATAACACGGCACTCTACCTTTACTGATGTGTGTTTTGGGACATGCACGTGTCCTCTGGTAGTTTTGACACTATACTCCTGGGAGTGATGTTCAGCAAAAACTCTAGCCACAAACATTTCAGCATCACCCATTTCAAAATCAGAAAAAGCTGATTGGACTGTTCTGATTAACTGCTGTTTACTAGTGTGTTTGTTTTGTTGTAGCTCAGTGTTCACTATAAGTCCAATAACATTTGAGCCAATAATAGGCTGAGCAAGACTGTTACCTTTAATAATTAGTGTTGGAACAACAACTTCTGTTGTTGGAACCCCATCTGCAGCTAAGTTAAATGTGACCTCTATCCATCCTAAATAAGGTAAGTCTTGACCATTAGCTGCAATGAGACTTAAAGTGTCATTGTTTTCAATGATTTCAGAAATGTCTCTCAAAGTCACTTGTGGCAGGTGTTCTGCTTTCCATTGTTCACTTACTACAGTCACTTGTGAGCCAGAGTCCCACAAAGCTCTAACTTGCTGACCTTGAATATGACAGTCAATCAGGTATTTTTTTCCAACTAGTGGAGCAAACTGAACTAACTTTTTCTTTTGTGGTGTAGCTCGAACTGTGCTACAAGTAGTTGAACACTGGTTCTTATGAACAGCCCAGTGTTCATGTTGGCATCCCTCAGAACAATATAAGACACTTTTACATGATGAACATTGTCTCAGTCTTACCTTTATCCCACCTACACCACAGTGTGCACAGACTTGGGGCACTGCTGATGAAGTGGTTACTCCCTGCCCCGCTGGGGTAACCCTTGCTCGTTTAAAGCACTTCCTCTAAACTGTCCTGATCTTCTCATTCTGCAGCCAGCTGAGAAGTGTTCATTGCTGCCACACCTGAAACAGTGAGTACAGTCCTCCAAATTCTCCTGCTGGCAGGCGTAGCATCTTCTCCTAGGACGTGGTGAAGCTGTGGGGAGGGAGTGTCGATTTCCATACATCTGGTGGGGTGGAGGAGGATCATGTTGTCCTGGTAAGGATGGTTGATAGTTGTGATGCTTTAAAGGGGGTTGCAAGTAGCTATTTTGGACAGCAGGTGGATGGTAACCATGATGTAATGCAGGCTGGTAGACTGATGCTGAATGAGGTGGTGCGCATTCTGGTCCAGATACTGGGTTTGGGTTCTGTCTCTGTAGATAGTGGGGCTGCTGCATAGACTCTTTGATGGAAGATACTTCAGCTTTAAGATCTTTAAGGAGAATCATGTTTGCTTTCATCTCCTGCAGTTCTGAAAGTATATCTGCTTGACCCTTACTGTGACTCGGCTGGTTTATCTTCTCCTTCTTTTCAGTAGTGGCATGGTCAAATTGAGCAGAGTGAACAGTAACAGACCGCTGTGGTGTGTTCATTTTCTTTTTTTCCTGCCTCTCACCTTCATAAGCACATGCAATATTCAGCTTCTCAAACAGAAGTTCATCAGAAACACCAGCTTGCTCCAGGAATGGCTGGAGATCCCGTTTTATGTTATCATTCTGTAAGCCTGTCATAACTGTATGGAGAAACATGTTTTGCACCAGCACTGGATCATACCTTAAGCCTGACTCTGACTCTTGTGAGGCAAACAGAATCTTCTGTCTCAGATCAAGAGTGCGGATAAGAAAGCTCTGAGGAGTCTCTTTAATGCCCTGTGCTTCCGATGACAGCTGTTTATATAGTTCTGTCGCGCTCTTCTCCTGATAATGGCAGCGCAGTATTCTCCTCAGTGTGGGCAGGGCAAGGTCACTTTTCCCCTCTAAATAGCTTCGTAACTGCATCCCCGGAACAATGGCCCTTATGACGGCATCAACAATCTCAGTCTCTGGAAAAGCTTTCAGGAGGCCATGCTCAATTTGCCGTGCTAGGCTGGAAAATGTGAGACGATCTTTCTGCCCTGGTTCTCCAATTTGTCCAGCTATTTTGAATTCTTTGTGCCAGAGAGAAGGGGTCTGACCTGGAGCTGAACCTGTGGGTAGGGTGGTCTGAACTTTATGTCCATTCTCCTTATCAGTACTTTTTATTCGGGGTGGTAAATGTGACTGAGAAGGTCTGTTTCCTGTTGATATACTGCCCTGTGTTTCATCAGATTTATTTTGTTCTTCATTTTGGGCTGCCTGAAGTCCCTTTACTTGGCCAGCCGTAGTCTCAGTCTGAAGCTCAGTTATCTTGTCTTTAAAACAGAGAAGCTGTGCCATTCCCATGTCCTCCAAGTTCTGTAGTTCTTCACTCTGCAGATGATTACTAATCATTAAGATGAGCGATGCTCTGTTCTTTCCTGTCACGTGCTCGAATTTTAATCCAGCAATTGTGAGGAAATCACATAGTTCTATAAGGCTGTCTACAGGCAGTGTACACAAAAGTCCCATTATTTCCAGTTGTAATGCCTCTGCCTCGGTTGACTCCATCTTCTTTGTTGTAGCAACTTAGTGTTGATTGTTTTAGCAGTGACTGGTTTGCTCAAACTTGATTGCAGCGCTCCTGGTACCTTGGGGTTACCTCAGATTGCTTGCCCTTTGGTCGTAGCCACTCAGACTGCTGCACAATTGTCCACTAGGTGTCGCTTGTTTGGGTGAGTTAAAGGGAGCTGAGTGAGAGCTGGAGACGTCTGGTCATGGCAGAAGTCAAATCTAGCCTCACTCAATCCCAGCGGTGCCTCCAAAATGTTACGCCCCTGTAAAGGGGAATAAGGAAGAACAGACACAGACACGATGTGACTTCTGTCGCCTCCAGTGTTGTAATGGCTTTTAACACAGTTTTGAACATTACATGGTCACATAAACAAAAGGTGATTCAACTCAAAATGTCTTTGTGTTAACACAAATACAGACTGGTAGATTGTTTTAGCATTAGCTAAACATCTTTCAAGACTGGTGTTCTACAGAAGCAAAGTTAACAAAACATTTTTACTCATAAACAATATAACATCATTTCAATACATCTTTTAGCATTAAACATTGTACACAAGCATTGCAGTTGTATCTGCACAGCAATATAATCTGTGACACAGAGCACAGCTAACCATGAAATCAAGGTAAGTACAAACTTTTAAGCAAAGATACATTTACTTAAGCTAAGGTTACTACAACCACTTCCTGGTCATTTTATAAAATAAATCAGCATTAACATAAGCAATAAAATCTGCAACAGTCTGAATTTTTACCTGTAAAGGGGAATAAGGAAGAACAGACACAGACACGATGTGACTTCTGTCGCCTCCAGTGTTGTAATGGCCGAGCAGAAGCAACACGTCTCCCCTTCACAAAGCCAGACAAAACCAATCGAGACACGATCGGCGAACAAACTCACAAAACTTGAAACTTGAAAAGGCTGCACACTCTAAATACATCATAACACAATCAATAATCAGAAAATATTCAAGAAAAATGCATTTAAAGCATATTTTAACTTGCATACGTTTTTCACTGCATCAGTCTGTGGTTTTTTTAACTCGCAAGACCAAACTAATCGATCACAGATACCTAGATCGACAATCACAGTGCATCCTATTTCCATGAGTTTTCTTCAGGTAGAGAAATAAATTGTGGTAGGGTTTCTTTTTGATTTTTTTTTTAGACAAATACAAAACCATATTATTTTGCTTACTGTCATTTTTCTAAAACAATTTTATAACCACTACATTTACAGTCCATGAGGAGCAGCCAGAAGCCCCACTGTTTGAGTCAAAGGCACCTGACAGTTCAGTTTCAAACAAGGAGGCAGGAGATTTAGACCAGATTTAGAACACAAGTTATTTTAATTTAATTATTTTAATTCAAGTTTGTGTACAAAACTTGAGTTGAAGTTAAATATCAGACAATATAAACTCTTTATATTCAACACATGTCTGCTATATGGTTTTGTGAATCTCACTGTTTATAGCAGCTCTTAATAAGAGATGTTTTCTTTCACTGTACAGGACACCGTAGTGATGATGAGGGAGCCAGCTGGTCCAGCCTGGATGTTTGTGAGCTGAGATCGGATACAAACACCAAATACAAACAAGTTGCTCCACAGTGATGACGAAGGACATGTGATCCATGTGGATGGTTGAACAGAAGAGCTGCTTCATCACTTACCTTTGTCTGACTGATTAATGTTTTTAAATCTCCATTAGCTGTCGAGGAAGCTGTGACTTAAAGTCAGAAGCTGTAATGCTATAAACTGTTTAAATCTTGTGCCTCATATGTTTTCTACAGTAATGTAACATCATCATCAAATTTGTTTTTAATAAACTGGCTAAAATAAACTGAACTCTAAGCCTGTCTTAAATCAACATACACATTTTTTTGGGTGATAATAAGAAGACAAAGTCAGAATGTTTTGAACATTTTATTTTCTTACAAGTAGTAAGTAGTGTGACTGTAGTGTCAGGGTACAGTAGTCCTGAAGTATGCAGGTAGATTTTTATGCATCTGCTCTTCAGGTATCGGGTCCTAATTGAGCCGAGTACTGTCAATAAAAAGTTGCAGTGATAATCCGCCTGACCGTGGACTGATGGACACCGTACCGGTCAGCAAGGTCCCGTTGCTTTCATCCAAGGTCAAGGTCATTTAAGAACAGGAAGAACTCAACGGGCTGCAGGATATGGGTTGACGGGGTGGTGTGGATAAATAATCAATAAATAACACTGAACAACTGGTAATAACTAATAATTCAATCTCAATGTCACTACTTGTGCAATAACCTGTCACACAACCTGTGTAATGTTGATTATGTGTAGTGTATATATATATATACTGTATATATATAACTATGTGCATGTTAGCTTGTACTGTATTACTAGTTTGAAATACTTACAGTAGTTCATTCAAATTCATCCTGCTGCATCATTACTGTATATCCAACCATGTTTACTGTCTCTCTTCAGGACTTTGTGAATATTATAATTACTTTTTCACTTTGCATGCTTTTAGTATAGTTTGATTTTTAGCAAGTCAAATCGGATCTTCTCATCCTGAGCACTTCATTGTACTGTTAACTCTGTGTTAACCTGTATATGACAAATAAACACAACTTGAACTTGATGGGGAGTTCCTCTCATCTCATTCTTGGTGAACACTGACCATGGATGGCAGAGCAGTCACATCAGGAGGTCAGATGATGCAAACCTGAAAAAACAAAAAAGTGTTCATATTTACCTTCATAACGTAAAAAACCAAACAGAGAACTCTTTATGAGAGTTATGCTTTAAAATAAATAATTACATCTCAGGAAATAAAAGTTTAATTGAAGTGAAACAGTTCTGGTTTCATATTAAAGGAAACAGCAGAGAATATTTCAGAGGTGTAACAGCCCTGAAGTTACTAGGAGTTTACAAACATATTTACAGATTAGAAAACTGTTAAAATCTGAATATTATTTTAAAAGTATGTAGTTACAAACTTTTATTAAATCACTCATCATGACTCCAACATTAAATCTACAAGTGCAGGATGTGGAGTCGAGTCATATTCATGTTTCTTACTGAGCTGCAGCTGCTGTGTTCTCCTCCTCGCTGTCCTCTTTGCTGCTTCTCCCAAAGCCCCGGTCATGGAAGGGAGAATTATTCCACTGGAACAATGCAGGTACAGCTCCTTTTTAACCACTGTTTGATGCTGGCTCTTGAATATTCTGAGGTTTAAAATGCCAGCTACAACCGAATGTTAGCTTTAAGGCGGTTAGCCACAAACTCTGGCATTAAATGTTAAAAACTAAGCGCTCTATTGTCCCTGCTATTCACTGGACACAACGGCACACAACAAATCTCTCTTGTTGTACCAGTAGCTCGCAGATAATTTACCATTTGTGTATTTTACATGGTCTAGTTCTAGAAGCTACCGCTAACAACAACTGCTGTCGACCAGAACCGGAAGTGCAACGTAGAGCCCACATTTTAACGGAAGTACGTCACCACTACCCGTGGCATATAGCCTATTGTTTAACAAGATAAAAACTTTCAGGGTGCGGTTGTGGCTGCATGTGACTGACCGGTCTGGTTTCATTTGTCTTCTGATTTAACAAACAACTGTTTTTATCAATCAGGTCTATTTTAAAAGAGTTAGCTCTATTTTTATTTTATCCAATCTTATTTATTTTTATTTGTTTATTCGAGCATGGATGCTTTTGGATCATAAATCTGACATCTTTTGGTTTGCGTCTTCTCTAAAGTCTTACTTTTTACTGCTATTCATAATTTTGTCAGTTATGTCTTTCTGCGTTGTTATTTTATTTTATTTTATTTTTTATTTTTTCTCATTCATGCTGCATACAGCATCACACATTCATTCATTCATTCATTCATTCATTCAACCTTTATTTATACAGGCTAGCCTCGTTGAGCCACGGGGACTCATTTACAATACTCACATATACAAAACAGTTTTAAAACAAGCTGCGCATCTACTTATGTTTAGCTGAAATCGCACTTGTACCCAAATAGTACATTCAAATATCTCCCAATACAGATAGGAAAGAAAAGGATCCCAAAATAACGCGTTTTTTAAATTCACTATTCCTTCCTTGAGCCTCACTTTTATGCCCAATAAAGCTATTGGAAAAAATTAGTTTCACTGTCTTTCAGGTTTTGACTTAAATTTAAATTTAATTAATTAAATTTTAATTAATCTCACTTGTTTTTCAGGTTTTAACTTAAATTTCCCTCACTTTTGAAAAGGTTTCAAACTTATACAGCCAAACTTGTGCACCGTAGCTTTGACTTTAGAAAATATAAGCCTAACCTAAATTAAAAGGTCTTGGCTCAGCTTTTAAACTACCCGTTCTGTCCTATTTTTTCAATATACATGTACAAGGAATTCCTGTTTATACTCACTGCTTGTCAAGTGTGTGATTTGTTCAGTTGATCCGTCAGGCTGCAACGGTGGCATTGATTTCAGGCCTTGCTGGCCTGATAGAAACGATCGATCTTCCAGGGCTGTGAAACTTGCCATGGCCATGGACTTTCAGCTACCTTCATCAAAAGCCATCGTGAACAGGTGTGAAGATCCGGATCACGGCACCAAGAAATGATGGGTTTTCAGATCAAACCCTGCAGCAACTTTTACTAAAAGGAATCACACAATTGACAACAGTTAGCATTTCATTTTCATCTTTGCAAAGAGGGGGAAACGTCTCCTAAAAAGTCGGAGGACGAGTCCCGCTTAGCAATGATCGTTTCAGCCTTTTATTCATTTCGGTGGGTAGCAGTTTACAAGAAATACAGGTTCAAACAACTTTCACACAATGGCTCTTGGTCAGTTTTGGCCAAACTCAGGACCAACAAGTTCTGAACAAAGGAAACATTCTTTGGTACTTCTGTCATTTCAGTAAACAAGTATTGTGTAATGAAAACTATTTCTCAGGGAGTGACCATGTACTTGTTTGATGTTATAATCGTTGAGAAAATGTTATAGTTTTAGATGATAAACATTTGAATACTCTAACAGAACACATCTCTGTCCTGAACTGAGGCATCTCACAAATGTGTCTATACACACTTGTGCTTTGTTAACTTGACAAATGTTTAAAAACTTACCCCCAATTTACACTACATGCGTTCCAGCTCCGCTCCGCTCTGCAGGTCGCAGCTGAGCGTTTCAAGTCCAGTTTCCACTACCTCCGCTCTGCTCCGGTCTGCCTGGATGCGCCGCTCCGAGACGCATGCGCGGGAATTGCGAGATTGCGCGATAAATCAAGTGATAAATAAGGAAGTCAGAACAAAACAATTCACTCGGTGGAAGAAGGAGAACAACAGTAGAGACTGCCTCGCTGTTTGATTGTTTTTTGCACTGAGATATTTTCAGGACATTTGCTCTGTAATGGGTGAGTATTGTAGATCATTCAAAGAAGTACATTTTTTCCGCCCGTGGTGATTTTATTTTGTAAATACGGATGTTGTGCTCGTTCCTTTTCCTGTTGGTGCGACGTAATCTTTAAAAGTTGACTCCGGCACAGCTCCGGCGTCCGGCAGAAATAGGATCGGATCTAATTTTGACGGACTGCCGTCCGCTCGCCGCCGCCGTGCGGAGCCAGTGTAAACGCTCTCATTGATTATAATGGGTGCGTATTTGCTGCAGAGGTCGGACCGGAGCGGAGCGGAGCCGGAACGCATGTAGTGTAAATTGGGGGTTAGTGCTTGTTAACTTGTTAGATTTTTCTACCTGAATGATTGAGCATGAATCAAGATGTCCTGTGTTTATCATACTTTATGCATCTTTAATTTGGGAGCTGTTAGGCAGCCATCTTCTTCTCAGCAGTGGCGGAGCTAGAGGGGGGGCCGGGGGGGCACTCTGATTGGCCCCCCCAGTGGCTCCCCCAGAATTTTTATTTTCATTTATTTTCTTTTTTTTTTTTTATTAATTTTTTTGTACTTCATTGTGTGTTTTATGAGTGTGGACAAAGTCAAACACTAAAGCTGTTTAGAAAAAGTTTATGTTGTTTATTTTCTTAAGGGACAGAAATGTTTGTGAAACCTTGTTTTCGTACCAGTTTGAAGGAGCGGTGTACAATAATTCAGAGAATAAGATTGTGGAATGGTCTGGAAGAAAATGTCAAAACAGCCAGATCTCGGTATATATTTAAGAGATTGTTAAAAGGGATTTTTTTGAAAGAATATGAAAAACTAGCATAAGAATTTATATGAATCGTTGTCTGAGTTGATGTAGTCTTTAATTTGATGATGTAGTTAACTTTGTTCTTTGGTAAATTATTGTTGTGGTGAGTATCTTTGGGTAAAAAGGGGCAGCGATTATAAGATTATTCTTCATCTGTTCCCTTTCATTTTATTTTGAATGTATGTTTTTTTAATTTTTTGAGTTGTTACTTGATTTTAATGAAATGAATAAAATTTAAATACATAAATAATGAATAAATAAATAAAAAGACTTGATTTCTAAACTTAAAAATATTTAGATCACTGATCAAAAGTTTAAACTGAGATAATGTATCATTTTAAGGTAAAATATGTTATTTCAAAATTTCATAGCGTCAACAAATCCCAAAAAAGTTGGGACAAGTCCATTTTTACCACTGTAAGTGATGGACCCCTTACCGATAGCCTTGGCCCCCCCTCGGCGCCCCCAGCAATAAAAGTCTAGCTCCGCCACTGCTTCTCAGGTTGCACCCAGACAGCAAACATCTCTGGGCATGTGAGAATTTACTCTCAACATGTGACACTGCATCCATTTAAATTAAATTATGTATTATTTCAGTATTTGTTTATGTTGTGAAATTCACTAATAAAATCTGTTTTAGAGCCATCAAAACAAACGTTTACAGTGAATATTGAATTCAATTCAGTTCATTCACATAGCTCCAGATCACAACAAAGTTACCTCAGGATGCTTTACAGGAACATTCACATACATAGAAAAGCCAATTAGTAAAGTTCTCTATCTAAGGAATACAGCAGACAAGTTGAATTTTGGCTTTGTCACAGTCTCCCATCCTGAGCAAGTACAATGGCAACTGTGGAAAGAAAAAAATCCCTTTAACAGGAAGAAACCTCCAGCAAAGCCAGGTTCAGGACAAGAGGCCATCTGCTTTGACCAGCGAGAGGACAGAAAGGAGAAACAAACAAACACAGAATGGTCGGTCCAGGTCCAGGTTTACCTGAAAGGCAAAAAAACACAAGTTAAGGATAGAAAAAATAATTACAAATACAAAACAGGTTGAGCAGAGTAAGTAAAGACAGTAGTATAATGAAAACATATGGTCAGTTTGTCCTCCAGCAGTCTAAGCCTATTGCAGCATAACTAAGGGACAGCTCAGAAAACCCAAGTTGACCCTAACTAAAGGAATTATCAAAAAGGAAAGTCTTGAGCCTAGTTTTAAAACTGGATAATGTGTCAGCCTCACGGACAGAAACTGGAAGTTGGTTCCACAAGAGAGGAGCTGATAACTGAAAGATCTGCCTCCTATTCTGGTTTTGTAAATTCTAGGCACCACAAGTAAACCTGCAGTCTGAGAGCGAAGTGCACTGTTAGGAAAATATGGAACAATAAGATCTGTAATATAAGATGGAGCTAGGTTGTTGAGAGCTTTGTAGGTTAGAAGTAAGATTTTGAATTCTATACTGGACTTGACAGGGAGCCAATGGAGAGAAACTAAAACTGGAGAGATATGATCTCTCCTACTAACTCCAGTTAAGACTCTGGCAGCAACATTTTGGATCAACTGAAGACATTTTAAACAAGTATTTGGACACCCAGATAACAAACCATTGCAATAGTCCAGTCTAGACATGACAAATATTGTACATGAACCAGTTTTTCTGCATCATTTTTAGATAAGATGTTTCTAAGTTTAGTGATATTACGCAGGTGGAAGAAGACAGTTCTAGTAACGTTTTTGATGTGGGGGATAAAAGACATGTCCTGGTCAAAAATAACACCAAGATTTTTAACATTAGAACTGGAGGCCAGATTAATGCCATCTACCATGCCATTTTATTTATAGAGCACTTAAAACTGTGACAAGGCCAACCAAAGTGCTGTACAAACAAACAACAGGCAACACATAGGCAACATACAAAATGAAGTGAAAAAAAATAGACATAAAAACGATGCAGATAATAAATATAACGACCAAACACAGATCATCAGGTGTTGAAAGCAACGGAATAGTAGTGGGTCTTCAAACAGGATTTGAAAACCAAGAGGAAGGGGGCCTGTCTGACGAGCAGAAGTAACTCGTTCCAAAGTCTTGGGCCTGCTACAGAGAAGGTCCTGTCACCTCTGCATTTAAGACGAGTTCCTGGAACTGTGAGAAGTAACTGGTCCGCTGATCTCAGAGAACGTAGTGGGACATACGGTTGTAGCAAATCACAGAGATGGGTGGGGGAGACTGTTCAGCGATTGTAGACATACAGGAGAATTTTGAACTGGATTCGAAGATGAGCCGGTAGCCAGTGCAGGGAGGCCAAGACTGGTGTAATGTGTTCTATTTTGTCTGTACTGGTTAAAAATCGGGCTGCTGCGTTCTGGACCAGTTGTAATCGTGCAATGGTGGTCTGACTGATACCAAACAGGAGTGAATTACAATAATCAAGCCTAGATGTAATAAATGCATGTATTACTGTCTCCAGGTTATTTTTTGGATAATATGGGCTTCAGCTTAGACAGTCGCCTCAGCTGGAAAAAAATGGATTTAACGATCATGTTTACATGACTGTTGAGTTTCATGGAAGGATCCATCATCCCTCCCAGATTTGTGACTTTTTGTTTTTCTGACAGGGCTAGAGCAGAAAGGTCCATGCAGTGGTTCGTGATCGTGTCGTTAGGAGGGAACAACATGGCTTCAGACTTATTTTCATTGAAACTTAAGAAATTTAAAGCCATCCAGTCCCTGAGGGTGAAAGACTGAAAAATTTATTCCTAAGGTGCTCAGGTCCAAAAACCTGGAACTGTGAGAAGTAACTGGTCCGCTGTCTTGTCTGTGTTCAAAAGGAGAAAATTAAGGGTCATCCAGGTTTTTATGTCTTTAAGACATGCTTGTAGTCTTAAGATATTGTGACTGCAGTGTTGAAATGGGTTGGCAATTTAGGCAACATGGGTGTATTTTTTTTTTCTTTGTTCTGGTTCCTTGTTTGAGATCACGACATGCTGCAGCAGCACTTTTGGTTCCCTTTAAATAACAGTTTGTTGTCCACATCACTTCTCTTTGTGCCCTTATGCATTTGGCTTCTTCTTCCTCCTCTAGTTTTGACTATTAGACTACTTTTCAAAAATAACATTAAGTATGATCTCATGCAAGACTACAAACAATCTCACATAACCTGTTAGAGTTTGGGGTATGTTATGAATGACCCTCAGCTGCTGCTACATCAAACTTTAGCTTAGAGTCTGTAAAAATCACTGAGGTATTGTCACGGTCAGCGGCCCCGCTGACCCCCCTCCCTTTAGCCTGACCCTTCTGTCATCACACTTACTCCCTTCTGTCATATTTTTGCCCCTTCTGTCCACAGTCCTGTAGTTTAACCATTCATCCCAGTAGTGCCTGTCACTGTCACTGCTTAATCAGTTCATCTGTACATGCTTCCCTGCTTTCGCCGGACTTCCGGTTCCGGCGAACTAACGAGCGGCAGCACCTCTGGTCTCTCTGAGTATTTTTATCATCTAACTGACCCGTTTTTCTAATTGGACCAAAGCTGGTCCATCTTCCATCTGAATTCGGTGTTCAGTAACTCAGAGAGCCGGACGGGACCGTTCAAAAAAAAATTCTGTCGGACCAGGTTCGGACGTTTTCACCTCACCGGTCATTCTGAGCTACCTTGCCGGCCAGGTGAGCCCCAAAGCCGGAGAGCCACCCACGAAGACCCGGTGTTTCTTCTGCCACTCTCACTGGCCCGTTTGAACGTCCCACCTGCACCTGGACCTGCGGTTCTCCTGTGGTTCTCCTGGTTTCAACAAGATTGCAGGGAAGTTTTCAGACTGCTGATTTTTTCTGCTGTCCTTTGTTGACCTCGTGGCGTGGGGGGAAGATAACGTACCTGGTTCGTGAGCATTGGGGGAGGTGTTTCTGACTGGACCAGAACCGAATCGAACTGGCTGTGGGGACACCGCGTCTTTAATCCACATTAAAGTCTGTTTACCTCCGTGGAGCCTGAGCCCATCTGCGCGCGCGGCCGTGGGGATGCTTGCAGCTGGAGCTGCGCTCTCTGCTTTGTGCTCATTCTGTGTGTGCTCATTCTGCTCACACGCGCGTTCATCTGAAGGACCCGTGGATGAACTGCTGCTGAAATAATTTCTGGAGCTGAGAGGTCTTCAGCCCTCTGGTAAGACTTGCTGTGTTTTTTCTGGAGGTGGTTTTTTCTGGAGGTGGTTTTTTCATTCTGAAGAGGCTGAAGGCTGAAGAAGAGAGCAGCAATAGCAGCAATAATAACGAACATCTTACCTGCTTTAGATAACTTTTTAAAGAGCCTCATTTCCTTGTTGTGGACTGTTTTGTGGATCAGACGAGCGGAGAGTGAAGCGCGGAGGATCAGGATCTTCTCTGTTTGGTGA
>JBBPBX010090793.1:0-14050 GCA_038048925.1 Garcialebias charrua
GCGACCGCGCGAGCTCCAGCTCGTCCGCTCGGTCGCCATTTCGAAGTCTCTCGTGTCTACTCCGCACCAGGGGTGCACACGCACAATAAATCTGGTTCAGATCAGATGATGTCTCACTGAGATATAACAGTTTGAATAATCTAGGGGGCGCTATGGAGTTATATGTTAAATCACAAAATCAATGTGTCCACAAGGGCTCACTGATGATGCACAATAAATCTGGTTCAGATCGGATGATGTATCACTGAGATATAACTATAGAAATAATGTAGGGGGCGCACTTGAGTTAAATGTTAGCCCACCATATCAATGTGTCCACAAGGGCTCACTGATGATGCACAATAAATCTGGTTCAGATCGGATGATGTCTCACTGAGATATAACAGTTTGAATAATCTAGGGGGCGCTCTGGAGTCACATGTTAAACCACAATATCAATGTGTCCACAAGGTCTCACTGATGATACACGATAAATCTGGTTCAGATCGGATGATGTCTCACTGAGATATAACAGTTTGAATAATCTAGGGGGCGCTATGGAGTTATATGTTAAACCACAATATCAATGTGTCCACAAGGGCTCACTGATGATTCACAATAAATCTGGTTCAGATCGGATGATGTATCACTGAGATATAACTGTAGTAATAATATAGGGGGCGCTATGGAGTAAAAATTTACATACCATTATCAATGTGTGTCGAAGTGTTCACTGATAAAGCACAATAAATTTCGTGCAGATCGGATAATGTATCACTAAGATATAACTGTAGTAATAATATAGGGGGCGCTATGGAGTAAAAATTTACATATCATTATGAATGTGTGTAGAAGTGTTCACTGATGAATCATAATAAATCTCGTGCAGATCGGATAATGTATCACTAAGATATAACTGTAGTAATAATATAGGGGGCGCTATGGAGTAAAAAATTACATAACATTATCAATGTGTATAGAAGTGTTCACTGATGAATCACATTAAATCTCGTGCAGATCGGATAATGTATCACTAAGATATAACTGTAGTAATAATATAGGGGGCGCTATGGAGTAAAAATTTACATACCATTATCAATGTGTATAGAAGTGTTCACTAATGAATCACATTAAATCTCGTGCAGATCGGATAATGTATCACTAAGATATAACTGTAGTAATAATATAGGGGGCGCTATGGAGTAAAAATTTACATACCATTATCAATGTGTGTCGAAGTGTTCACTGATAAAGCACAATAAATCTCGTGCAGATCGGATAATGTATCACTAAGATATAACTGTAGTAATAATACAGGGGGCGCTATGGAGTAAAAATTTACATACCATTATGAATGTGTGTAGAAGCGTTCACTGATGAATCATAATAAATCTCGTGCAGATCGGATAATGTATCACTAAGATATAACTGTAGTAATAATATAGGGGGCGCTATGGAGTAAAAAATTACATAACATTATCAATGTGTGTCGAAGTGTTCACTGATAAAGCATAATAAATCTCGTGCAGATCGGATGATGTATCACTGAGATATAACTATAGAAATAATGTAGGGGGCGCACTTGAGTCAAATGTTAGCCCACCATATCAATGTGTCCACAAGGGCTCACTGATGATGCACAATAAATCTGGTTCAGATCGGATGATGTATCACTGAGATATAACTATAGAAGTAATGTAGGGGGCGCACTTGAGTCAAATGTTAGCCCACCATATCAATGTGTCCACAAGGGCTCACTGATGATGCACAATAAATCTGGTTCAGATCGGATGTATCACTGAGATATAACTGTAGTAATAATATAGGGGGCGCTATGGAGTAAAAATTTACATACCATTATCAATGTGTGTCGAAGTGTTCACTGATAAAGCACAATAAATCTCGTGCAGATCGGATAATGTATCACTGAGATATAACTGTAGTAATAATATAGGGGGCGCTATGGAGTTAAAATTTACATACCATTATCAATGTGTGTAGAAGTGTTCACTGATGAATCATAATAAATCTCATGCAGATCGGATAATGTATCACTAAGATATAACTGTAGTAATAATATAGGGGGCGCTATGGAGTAAAAATTTACATACCATTATCAATGTGTGTCGAAGTGTTCACTGATAAAGCATAATAAATCTCGTGCAGATTGGATGATGTATCACTGAGATATAACTGTAGTAATAATATAGGGGGCGCTATGGAGTGAAAATGTACATACCATTATCAATGTATATAGAAGTGTTCACTGATGAATCACAATAAATCTCGTGGAGATCGGATAATGTATCACTGAGATATAACTGTAGTAATAATATAGGGGGCGCTATGGAGTAAAAATTTACATACCATTATCAATGTGTGTCGAAGTGTTCACTGATGAATCACAATAAATCTCGTGCAGATCAGATAATGTATCACTAAGATATAACTGTAGTAATAATATAGGGGGCGCTATGGAGTAAAAATTTACATACATTATCAATGTGTGTAGATGTGTTCACTGATGAATCATAATAAATCTCATGCAGATCGGATAATGTATCACTAAGATATAACTGTAGTAATAATATAGGGGGCGCTATAGAGTAAAAATTTACATACCATTATCAATGTGTGTCGAAGTGTTCACTGATAAAGCACAATAAATCTCGTGCAGATCGGATAATGTATTACTGAGATATAACTGTAGTAATAATATAGGGGGCGCTATGGAGTAAAAATGTACATACCATTATCAATGTGTATAGAAGTGTTCACTGATGAATCACAATAAATCTCGTGCAGATCGGATAATGTATCACTAAGATATAACTGTAGTAATAATATAGGGGGCGCTATGGAGTAAAAATTTACATACCATTATCAATGTGTGTAGAAGTGTTCACTGATGAATCACAATAAATCTCGTGCAGATCGGATAATGTATCACTAAGATATAACTGTAGTAATAATATAGGGGGCGCTATGGAGTAAAAATGTACATACCATTATCAATGTGTGTCGAAGTGTTCACTGATAAAGCACAATAAATCTCGTGCAGATTGGATAATGTATCACTGAGATATAACTGTAGTAATAATATAGGGGGCGCTATGGAGTAAAAATTTACATACCATTATCAATGTGTATAGAAGTGTTCACTGATGAATCACAATAAATCTCGTGCAGATCGGATAATGTATCACTAAGATATAACTGTAGTAATAATATAGGGGGCGCTATGGAGTAAAAATTTACATACCATTATCAATGTGTGTAGAAGTGTTCACTGATGAATCATAATAAATCTCGTGCAGATCGGATAATGTATCACTAAGATATAACTGTAGTAATAATATAGGGGGCGCTATGGAGTAAAAATTTACATAACATTATCAATGTGTGTCGAAGTGTTCACTGATAAAGCATAATAAATCTCGTGCAGATCGGATAATGTATCACTAAGATATAACTGTAGTAATAATATAGGGGGCGCTATGGAGTAAAAATTTACATAACATTATCAATGTGTGTAGAAGTGTTCACTGATGAATCACAATAAATCTGGTTCAGATCGGATGATGTATCACTGAGATATAACCATAGAAATAATGTAGGGGGCGCACTTGAGTCAAATGTTAAACCACAATATCAATGTGTCCACAAGGGCTCACTGATGATGCACAATAAATCTGGTTCAGATCGGATGATGTATCACTGAGATATAACTATAGAAGTAATGTAGGGGGCGCACTTGAGTCAAATGTTAGCCCACCATATCAATGTGTCCACAAGGGCTCACTGATGATGCACAATAAATCTGGTTCAGATCGGATGATGTATCACTGAGATATAACAGTTTGAATAATCTAGGGGGCGCTCTGGAGTCATATGTTAGCCCACCATATCAATGTGTCCACAAGGGCTCACTGATGATGCACAATAAATCTGGTTCAGATCGGATGATGTATCACTGAGATATAACTATAGAAATAATGTAGGGGGCGCACTTGAGTCAAATGTTAGCCCACCATATCAATGTGTCCACAAGGGCTCACTGATGATGCACGATAAATCTGGTTCAGATCGGATGATGTATCACTGAGATATAACAGTTTGAATAATCTAGGGGGCGCTCTGGAGTTATATGTTAAACCACAAAATCAATGTGTCCACAAGGGCTCACTGATGATGCACAATAAATCTGGTTCAGATCGGATGATGTATCACTGAGATATAACTATAGAAATAATGTAGGGGGCGCACTTGAGTTAAATGTTAGCCCACCATATCAATGTGTCCACAAGGGCTCACTGATGATGCACAATAAATCTGGTTCAGATCGGATAATGTATCACTAAGATATAACTGTAGTAATAATATAGGGGGCGCTATGGAGTAAAAATTTACATACCATTATCAATGTGTGTCGAAGTGTTCACTAATAAAGCACAATAAATCTCGTGCAGATTGGATAATGTATCACTGAGATATAACTGTAGTAATAATATAGGGGGCGCTATGGAGTTAAAATTTACATACCATTATCAATGTGTGTAGAAGTGTTCACTGATGAATCATAATAAATCTCATGCAGATCGGATAATGTATCACTAAGATATAACTGTAGTAATAATATAGGGGGCGCTATGGAGTAAAAATTTACATACCATTATCAATGTGTGTCGAAGTGTTCACTGATAAAGCATAATAAATCTCGTGCAGATTGGATGATGTATCACTGAGATATAACTGTAGTAATAATATAGGGGGCGCTATGGAGTGAAAATGTACATACCATTATCAATGTATATAGAAGTGTTCACTGATGAATCACAATAAATCTCGTGGAGATCGGATAATGTATCACTGAGATATAACTGTAGTAATAATATAGGGGGCGCTATGGAGTAAAAATTTACATACCATTATCAATGTGTGTCGAAGTGTTCACTGATGAATCACAATAAATCTCGTGCAGATCAGGATAATGTATCACTAAGATATAACTGTAGTAATAATATAGGGGGCGCTATGGAGTAAAAATTTACATACATTATCAATGTGTGTAGATGTGTTCACTGATGAATCATAATAAATCTCATGCAGATCGGATAATGTATCACTAAGATATAACTGTAGTAATAATATAGGGGGCGCTATAGAGTAAAAATTTACATACCATTATCAATGTGTGTCGAAGTGTTCACTGATAAAGCACAATAAATCTCGTGCAGATCGGATAATGTATTACTGAGATATAACTGTAGTAATAATATAGGGGGCGCTATGGAGTAAAAATGTACATACCATTATCAATGTGTATAGAAGTGTTCACTGATGAATCACAATAAATCTCGTGCAGATCGGATAATGTATCACTAAGATATAACTGTAGTAATAATATAGGGGGCGCTATGGAGTAAAAATTTACATACCATAATCAATGTGTGTAGAAGTGTTCACTGATGAATCATAATAAATCTCGTGCAGATCGGATAATGTATCACTAAGATATAACTGTAGTAATAATATAGGGGGCGCTATGGAGTAAAAATTTACATACCATTATCAATGTGTGTCGAAGTGTTCACTGATAAAGCACAATAAATCTCGTGCAGATCGGATAATGTATCACTGAGATATAACTGTAGTAATAATATAGGGGGCGCTATGGAGTAAAAATTTACATACCATTATCAATGTGTATAGAAGTGTTCACTGATGAATCACAATAAATCTCGTGCAGATCGGATAATGTATCACTAAGATATAACTGTAGTAATAATATAGGGGGCGCTATGGAGTAAAAATTTACATACCATTATCAATGTGTGTAGAAGTGTTCACTGATGAATCATAATAAATCTCGTGCAGATCGGATAATGTATCACTAAGATATAACTGTAGTAATAATATAGGGGGCGCTATGGAGTAAAAATTTACATAACATTATCAATGTGTGTCGAAGTGTTCACTGATAAAGCATAATAAATCTCGTGCAGATCGGATAATGTATCACTAAGATATAACTGTAGTAATAATATAGGGGGCGCTATGGAGTAAAAATTTACATAACATTATCAATGTGTGTAGAAGTGTTCACTGATGAATCACAATAAATCTGGTTCAGATCGGATGATGTATCACTGAGATATAACCATAGAAATAATGTAGGGGGCGCACTTGAGTCAAATGTTAAACCACAATATCAATGTGTCCACAAGGGCTCACTGATGATGAACAATAAATCTGGTTCAGATCGGATGATGTATCACTGAGATATAACTATAGAAGTAATGTAGGGGGCGCACTTGAGTCAAATGTTAGCCCACCATATCAATGTGTCCACAAGGGCTCACTGATGATGCACAATAAATCTGGTTCAGATCGGATGATGTATCACTGAGATATAACAGTTTGAATAATCTAGGGGGCGCTCTGGAGTCATATGTTAGCCCACCATATCAATGTGTCCACAAGGGCTCACTGATGATGCACAATAAATCTGGTTCAGATCGGATGATGTATCACTGAGATATAACTATAGAAATAATGTAGGGGGCGCACTTGAGTCAAATGTTAGCCCACCATATCAATGTGTCCACAAGGGCTCACTGATGATGCACAATAAATCTGGTTCAGATCGGATGATGTATCACTGAGATATAACTATAGAAATAATGTAGGGGGCGCACTTGAGTCAAATGTTAGCCCACCATATCAATGTGTCCACAAGGGCTCACTGATGATGCACAATAAATCTGGTTCAGATCGGATGATGTATCACTGAGATACAACAGTTTGAATAATCTAGGGGGCGCTATGGAGGCTATTTGCTAATTAGCATAAACACCTGTTCAAGGGGTGGGTAATGATCGATCATAATGATTTTGGTACTCCTCAGATCAAATCTGTGGAGTTTAGAACCAAACGTATGGTGACGGCGTTACGTCTTACTTCGCCACGTCACCACGCCCACTTGCTCCACCCAAAACGAACAGTGCTGGAAAGCTTGTTACACCAACATGTCTTCGGTGACTGGATACAATGTCACGCTGATTAGGTAACAGGGATCCGATATGGACCGTTCAACGTAAAACTTTACACTTCCTGTTGTCAGGGGGCGTGGCTTAAGTGATGTCATGATTTGACCATACAGTTTTGCAGGGGACCGGATGTGGGTCAATCACTGAAGGTTTGATGTATTAGACAGTTTTCGTGTAAGAGCTGTAAGCGTTTCGTTTTTCATGGCGAGATGTCCAACTTTGAGGTCTGGCCCCGCCCCTTCAGCATGCATGAAAACGCACAGTTTTGATAACATTTGTTCCCCCGTGCCTTATAAAGAAACTGGCCAAGTTTGAATCAAATCGAGCGAAATCCCTAGGAGGAGTTCGTTGAAATGCAGAGGCTGTAAACGGCCAAAAAGGGGTGAAAATTTGGTCATCGTTCCAAAATGGCCGCCTTACCATTTATCGTACAACATTGGTGCCAGAGGGTTTTCTGTGCATCTTGGTGAGTTGGACAAGTGTACCAAATTTCATGATTCTACGTCAAACTAAGGTCAATGCGGAGGGTATTTTGAATATTTCTAGGGGGCGCTCTTGAGCCGTTTCTGTAGCGATTTGCTAATTAGCATAAACACCTGTTCAAGGGGTGGGCAATGATCGATCATACTGATTTTGGTACTCCTCGGATCAAATCTGTGGATTTTAGATCCAAACGTATGGTGATGGCGTTACGTCTTACTTCGCCATGTCGCCACGCCCACTTGCTCCACCCAAAACGAACAGTGCTGGAAAGCTTGTTACACCAACATGTCTTTAGTCACTGGACACAATGTCACGCTGATTAGGTAACACGGGTCCGATATGGACCTTTCAAAGTAAAACTTTACACTTCCTGTTGTCAGGGGGCGTGGCTTAAGTGATGTCATGATTTGACCATACAGTTTTGCAGGGGACCGGATGTGGGTCAATAACTGAAGGTTTGATGTATTAGACTCTTTTCGTGTAAGAGCTGTAAGCGTTTCGTTTTTCATGGCGAGATGTCCAACTTTGACGTCTGGCCCCGCCCCTTCAGCATTCATGAAAACGCACAATTTTGATCGTTTGTTCCCCCATGCCTTATGAAGAAACTGGCCAAGTTTGAACCAAATCGAGCGAAATTCATAGGAGGAGTTCGTTCAAATGCAGAGGCTGTAAACGGCCAAAAAGGGGTGAAAATTTGGTCATCGTTCCAAAATGGCCGCCTTCCCGTTTATTGTACAACGTTGGTGCCAGAGGGTTTTCTGTACATCTTGGTGAGTTGGACAAGTGTACCAAATTTCATGATTCTACGTCAAACTAAGGTCATGCGGAGGGTATTTTGAATATTTCTAGGGGGCGCTCTTGAGCCGTTTCTGTGGCGATTTTTGCCACGCCCCCAAAATATGTAATTTTTCACCAGTCCTGACGAGTCCGCCAAATTTGGTGAGTTTTCATATATGATAAAGCCCCCAAAATGCCACTTCTTTTGGGGGAAGAATAAAAATAAAAATAATAAAAAAAATAATAATAAACACTACAATTACAATAGGCCTTCGCAGCGCTTAGCTGCTCGGGCCTAATAAAACAAGTGATAAAATCAAGTAAAATCAATAATGATATCAGCTAAGATCAAAGATAAAATCATGTGGAGGCAGAATAGGCTTGCTTAAAAAGAAAAGTCTTTATGCTGCTTTTAAAGTCAACCAGTGACTGTGGAGCTCTCAGGTCATCAGGGAGGGAGTTCCACAGGCGGGGGGCAGCCACACAGAATGCTCGGTCTCCCATGGTCCTCAATTTGGTCCGAGGAATATGAAGGAAATTACTGTTCTGTGATCGTAGAGACCGGGTGGATGAATATGGTGCAAGAATGTCCTTTAGATAGTCAGGTGAAGTGCCGTGCAAGCATTGATGGGTAATGAGAGCAGTTTTGTACTGAATTCTGTAGGTGACAGGAAGCCAATGGAGGTTATGGAGAATGGGTGTAATATGTTCAAATTTACGAACTCTCAACAGAATCCTTGCTGCACTGTTTTGAATGTATTGAAGTTTCTGAAGGTTTTTGCCAGGGATACCAATAAACAGGGAGTTGCAGTAGTCGAGCCTGGAGGAGACAAAGGCATGGACGAGTTTCTCAGCATCAGGAAAAGTCAGAGATGGGCGAAGTCTGGAGATGTTTCGAAGATGGAAGAAGCAGGTTTTAAACAGATGCTTAATGTGATTTTCAAATGTAAGATGAGAGTCCATTTTTATTCCAAGATTTGTAACAGAGGTGGAGAGGGGGATGTCTTGACCAGAGAAGGAGATTGTTGTTAAAGTTGATGTTTGTATCTGGTGAGGGGTGCCAATCAATATGGCCTCAGTCTTCGAGCAGTTTAATTGAAGAAAATTCTGATTCATCCATGCCTTTATTTCCTCCAGGCAGGCAGAGAGAACAGTGAGTGAAGACGGAGATAGGGATGATGATGATGTTCCAGTCCTGATGTAAAGCTGTGTGTCGTCGGCATAGCAGTGAAAAGAAATGTTGAACTGATTGATAATTTGACCTAAAGGCAGCATGTAGAGGGAAAACAGCAGGGGCCCCAGAACTGACCCCTGAGGGACACCACAGGAGACACCGACTGTCTGGGAAGTGGCATTGCCAAGGCTAACACATTCCAGCCTATCGGAGAGGAAAGATCTGAACCAGTCCAGGACAATGTCACAGAGACCGACCTCCACATGAAGACGGTGGAGGAGGATATTATGGTCCACAGTGTCGAAGGCTGCAGTGAGGTCAAGGAGGACAAGGATGGAGGGAGAACCAGTGTCAGCAGCCATGAGGACATCATTTGTTACTCTCAGCAGTGCAGTCTCAGTACTGTGAGCTGCTCTGAATCCAGACTGGAACTTCTCATACAGAGAGTGTTGCTGTAGGTGGTCCTGCAGCTGAGCAGCAACTGCTTTCTCCAGCACTTTGGACAGAAATGGGAGGTGGGAAATTGGGCGGTAATTAGAAAAAATGTCGGGATCCAAATTAGATTTTTTCAGAAGAGGCCTAATGATGGCAGTTTTTAGAGGCAATGGAACATGACCAGATTGTAGAGACTTGTTTATTATTTGTGTGATTAATGGGCTTATTGCAGAGTGATTGGATTTTATGAGAGACGAGGGGAAGGGATCCAGGGCGCAGGATGAAGGCTTCATTTTCTTGAGGATGGTCTCTACCTCACTCTGAACGACTTCATCAAAGCTGCTCAGGGTCCCAGAAAGCAGACGGGTAGATGGTACACTAAGATCAGGGAGGTTGTGGAGCTGAGATCTGATAGTGTCAACTTTGTTTTTAAATGATGAGAGGAACAGGTTGCATTTTTGAACAGAGTCCTCATGAGTTTGTTTAATGGGATTAAGCAGATGAGTTATTGTGGAGAAGAGCTGTTTAGAGTTTCCAGGGCAGGTGTTGATGATGTTGGAATAATATTTGGAGCGTGCTTCTTTAAGCGAATAGGCGTACGCTTTCTGATGTTCTTTGTACGCTTGCTTGTGCACAGAGAGACCAGATGATTTTACACGTCTCTCAATAGCACGGCCAGTTGCCTTCATCCTGCGCAGCTCATCAGTGTACCAGGGGGCTGAACGGGAGAAAGACACCAGTCTTGACTTCAAGGGAGCATGTAGGTCCAGAAGCTCCTGGATAGATTGGTTGTAATAATCCACAGAGTCATCTGCAGATGAGTGATTGACAGTGATTGTTCATCGACTTCAGCTCAGCATTCAACACCATCATCCCCCAACAGCTCATCCTTAAACTGGACAGTCTGGGGCTGAACACCTCAATGTGTAACTGGCTGCTAGACTTCCTGACCGGGAGACCACAGGCAGTACGGGTCGGGAATAACACATCCAGCACCATCACATTGAATACAGGAGCCCCACAAGGATGTGTGCTGAGCCCCCTTCTATTCACCCTGCTAACACACGACTGCACACCATCATACAGCTCCAACCACTTCATCAAGTTTGCGGACGACACAACAGTGGTGGGTCTCATCAGCAACAACGATGAGACGGACTACAGGAACGAGGTGAGCCGCCTGGCCTTGTGGTGCGGACACAACAATCTCACTCTCAACGTGGAGAAGACAAAGGAGATTGTTGTGGACTTCAGGAAGAGGGATGCCCAACATGCCCCTCTGACCATCAACAGCACCACAGTGGAGAGAGTGGACAGCACCAAGTTCCTGGGAGTGCACGTCTCAGAGGACCTGTCCTGGAGCAGGAACACTGCATCACTGGCCAAGAAGGCTCACCAGCGCCTCTACTTTCTCCGCAAGCTGAAAAGGGCTGGAGCTTCAACCCCCATCATGTGCACCTTCTACAGGGGTGCCATAGAAAGTGTCCTGACCAGCTGCATCACTGTGTGGTTTGGTGCATGTACTGCATCCTGCCGCAAGAGCCTCCAGCGCATCGTGAGAGCAGCTGAGAAGATCGTCGGCACCTCCTTCCCCTCACTGCAGGACTTACACAGCAACCGCCTCACTCGGAAAGCCCTCTGCATGGCAGGTGATCCCACACACCCACTACACAGCTGCTTCAGCCTGTTGCCTTCAGGGAGGAGACTGAGGAGTCTCCAGGCTCGAACCAGCAGACTAAATGACAGCTCTGTTCATCAGGCAGTCAGGATGCTAAACTCTCTGCCTGCTCTGCCCTCCCTCCCACTTGTACTGCCTTAATCACAAAAAACTTTCACACACCACCACACAACACAAAGATTTTAACACTGGACTCTGTGTCATCAAAACGGGTTATTCACTCAACTCACGGTCATGTGCTCATTCAGTTTGCACTACTTCTTATATTTGCACTAATGTTTGTATTACATTACTGCCTATAGTCATACTACTGTTTACATTCACTGTTTACATTTATTACTACTGTTTTCTCCACACTGCTCCTCCTGAATCCGAGGTTTGACTATCCGACGGACCCTCCTCTCCAGAACCCCTGAATAGACCTTACCAGGGAGGCTTAAGAGTGTGATCCCCCTATAGTTGGAACACACCCTACGGTCCCCCTTTTTGAATAGGGGAACCACCACCCCAGTCTGCCAATCCAAGGGAACTGCCCCCGATGTCCACGCGATATTGCAGAGTCGCGTAAGCCAACACAACCCCACAACATCCAGAGCCCTAAGGAACTCAGGGCGAATCTCATCCACCCCTGGAGCCCTGCCACCGCGGAGCTTTTTAACCACCTCGGTGACCTCAGCTCCAGAGATTGGAGAGCCCGACCCAAAGTCCCCAGGCTCCGCTTCCTCAGTGGAAGACGTGCCAGTAGGATTGAGGAGGTCTTCGAAGTATTCCGCCCACCGACTCACAACATCCCGAGTTGAGGTCAACAGCACGCCATCCCCACCATAAATGGTGTTGGTCGCGTACCGCTTTCCCCCCCTGAGACGCCGGATGGTGGACCAGAATCGCCTCGAAGCCGTACGGAAGTCATTCTCCATGGCCTCTCCGAACTCCTCCCACGCCCGAGTTTTTGCCTCAGCAACCACCCGAGCCGCATGCCGCTTGGACTGTCGGTACCTATCTGCTGCTTCCGGGGTCCCACAGGCCAAAAAGGCCCAATAGGACTCCTTCTTCAGCCTGACAGCATCCCTCACCGCCGGTGTCCACCACCGGGTTCGAGGGTTGCCACCACGACAGGCACCAACAACCTTGCGGCCACAACTCTGATAAGCTGCCTCGACAATAGAGGCGCGGAACATGGCCCACTCGGACTCAATGTCCCCCGCCTCCCTCGGAACGTGTTCAAAGCTCTCCCGGAGGTGGGAGTTAAAGCTCCGTCTTACGGGAGACTCTGCCAGACGTTCCCAGCAGACCCTCACAATACGTTTGGGTCTGCCAGGTCTGACCGGCATCCTCCCCCACCATCGGAGCCAACTCACCACCAGGTAGTGGTCAGTTGACAGCTCCGCCCCTCTCTTCACCCGAGTGTCCAGGACATGCGGCCGCAGATCAGATGAGACGACAACAAAGTCGATCATCGAACTGCGACCTAGGGTGTCCTGGTGCCAAGAGCACATATGTACACCCTTATGCCTGAACATGGTGTTCGTTATGGACAATCCATGACGAGCACAGAAGTCCAACAACAAAACACCACTCGGGTTCAGATCAGGGGGGCCGTTCCTCCCAACCACACCCCTCCAGGTCTCACTGTCATTGCCCACGTGAGCGTTGAAGTCCCCCAGCAGAACAAGGGAGTCCCCAGGAGGCGCACTCTCCAATACCCCCTCCAAGGACTCCAAAAAGGGTGGGTAATCTGCGCTGCCGTTTGGCGCATAGGCACAAACAACAGTCAGAGCCCGTCCCCCCACACGTAGGCGAAGGGAGGCTACCCTCTCGTTCACCGGGGTGAACCCCAACGTACAGGCACCAAGATGGGGGGCAACAAGTATGCCCACTCCTGCTCGGCGCCTCTCACCAGGGGCAACTCCAGAGTAGAAGAGTGTCCAACCCCTCTCAAGGAAACTGGTTCCAGAGCCAGAGCCATGCGTTGAGGTGAGTCCAACTATTTCTAGCCGGAACCTCTCAACCTCACACACTAGCTCAGGCTCCTTCCCCACCAGAGAGGTGACATTCCATGTCCCAATGGCCAGCTTCTGTAGCCGAGGATCAGACCGCCAGGGTCCCCACCCTCGGCCACCACCCATCCCACATTGCACCCGACCCCTTTGGCCCCTCCCATAGGTGGTGAGCCCATGGGAAGGGGGACCCACGTCTCCTCTTCGGGCTGTGCCCGCCGAGCTCCATGGGTGAAAGCCCGGCCACCAGGCGCTCGCCAACGTGCCCCACCTCCGGGCCTGGCTCCAGAGTGGGGCCCCGGTGACCCGCGTCCAGGCGAGGGAACATTTTGTCCATTTATTGTACTCATCATTGGGGTCTTCAGGCTGCACTTTGTCTGGTCCCTCACCTAGGACCTGTCTGCCTTGGGTGACCCTACTAGGGGCATGAAGCCCCTGACAGCATAGCTCCTAGGATCATTGGGACACTCAAACCCCT
>JBBPBX010090794.1:0-14049 GCA_038048925.1 Garcialebias charrua
AGAGAGGAATTATTTTACCTTTGAAAGTTTTTATTTAACACAAAGCAGAACCAATGTGTCATTTTAACTGCAGTAAACATGTTTAAATTAAAGTTATCTGTCTGAAAAAAAGGAGCATTATGCCAGGTTTCCACCAAACGCTTTTCGCGCCTCCGAAGCAGCCACTTTACATTGAAAGTCTATGTGGCCGGGCATGTTGGATGCGGCGCATCTACAGCAGTTCAAGCAGCGCGGCAGTGAGTGGCAGCTTTTTTCCGCTCCCACGTCACCTCCGAGCAGCGACTGTCGAAGCTCGATTTGTCCTGCTTCTGCTGCTCGCAGCTTAGCAGCAACCAATCGGGATAGACTCTGCCATGTGATCACGCAACAACGACAGGACTTTTTTTTGGACTTTTCAAACTTACCCATCGAGCCTCCATGAAGAAAACAGCCTCCGGTAAGAAACTTGGCATTTTTACAGTTGCCGCTGTCCGCTCGAGCGTACGGTCACCCCAAACATAAAAAAATGTTTTAATCTCAACAAAGACTTTAGGAGCTGCAGTTTGGCTCATAAAAAATCCACTCAAGTAGTAACGAGGCTCATGTACAGCTGATTTTTTATCTGCCCGGTGTAGAAGAAACAAACGGAAAAGGAGCCAGCCGCTGCTCCCACTGCGTGTCTGCAGACATGTTCGATGAGAACAGACATCTGTTGACAAGCAGCCAACACAGTGCGGTAGGAGATTTTTTGCAGCGCGAAAAGCGTCTGGTGGAAACCCGGCATTAGACCTGACAAAGGAACAGACACTGATCATTTCACCTCCAGTTTGTCATCAACTCTAGTTAAAATATTGTCCAGTCAACCATGGATCAAAAGTGAACAATATTTTAAATTCCTGACACCATTTTCAAAACTTGGATCTGAGTGTCGAGACATTTCTTGTCTCCTAACATCCCATGAACTGATACATTTTAATATTGATACAAGAATTTATTGTTCAAGTTCAGAAGAAGTTGGTTTTCACAGTTTTTTGAGTCCAGTCTGGTTTTTTAGGGAGATGTCCTGCTGTACTGAACAGTCTTTCAATAATCTTTCAATAATCTTTCAATAAGGCCATGGGTGGTGTGTATCTTCTGGCTGAATCTTTGTGGTGGAATCCATTTTGAGTGTGTTAGTGGTGCTGTGGGTGCTCCCAGTTCAGTGACGTTTATACTAGAATATACGTCATTAGTCCAGTTCTTCTTGAAGGCAGGTCTAATGTTACCTGTCCACTTGCAGTGATTCAAATTGATTCAAATTGTTTCAAATTCAAATTCAACTCAAATTGTGTGTGTTTGTGTGTGTGACTGTTTTGTGGTTTCTAAGGACAGTGTTTTGTCAGGACAGTAATGAGCTGTTATCTGATTGTCTGATTATAGCGTATTGCTGTCCTAACAAACCACTGTCCATTAAAACCACAAAACAGTCACACACACAAACACACACAATTTTAGTAGAACATGTTATATTTACATGTATATGTCTATCTGATATGCATATATACATTTATATGCATATATGTATATACACTGTACAGTACATGAATATGCATTTATGATATGCTTATATACATGTATATATGTATATTTGTGTGTATGTATATGACATAGATATCAATTATATAAATAATGCAGGGATTGTTAAGTATGACTTCAATATTATTAGTCACAGTTTTAATTTATAGTTTTCTTTCATTCAGCTAATTTTAATTTCATCTTAGTCCACCTATCATGAGAGGAGTTTTGTAAATACTCTGTCCATTTATCTTTCCTTTATGTGAGATGGATACTTGGGCCAAAAACAAACAATCATGTAATGTTTATTGGTTTACATGTGACAGCAGCTATCATCAAAATGTAGAATTTCCTCTAAATATAAGTATAAATGATCTCTTACAGATGTCATGTGAACACGTCCAGAGTCAGGAGATCGCAGGTAGCCAGAAGCACGATCAACTTCCTTTAAACACGAATACCAAGGTACATTTTAGTTCTTGTGTTCCTAAACAGAATTACTTGCTACGTGTGGTTTCATCAACCTTAATGTTCAATTAGGTGTGTATAGGAGTGTACTATGGTTTTTATGGACAGTTGTTTGTTTGGACAGTCAGACGCTATAAACAATCAGACAATCAATCAGATAACAGCTCATTACTGTCCTGACAAAACACTGTCCTTAAAAACCACAAAACAGTCACACACACAAACACACACAACTTCAGTTGAACATGTTATATTTACATGTATATGTCTATCTGTACATTATATGTATATGCATATATATACATGTATATGTTTATGCATATATACATCTATATGTTTATGCATATGTACATATATGCATATTCTTGTATATATACATATATGCATTTACATGTTTAAATGCATTTGCATATACAGTACATGTATATATGCACTTACATATACATGTATATATGCACTTACATATACATGTATATATGCACTTATATATACATGTAATAGGCATGTAAATATAACATGTTCAACTCAAATTGTGTGTGTTTGTGTGTGTGACTGTTTTGTGGTTTCTAAGGACAGTGTTTTGTCAGGACAGTAATGAGCTGTTATCTGATTGTCTGATTACTGTATAGCGTATTGCTGTCCTGACAAAACACTGTCCTTAAAAACCACAAAACAGTCACACACACAAACACACACAACTTCAGTTGAACATGTTATATTTACATGTATATGTCTATCTGTACATTATATGTATATGCATATATATACATGTATATGTTTATGCATATATACATCTATATGTTTATGCATATGTACATATATGCATATTCTTGTATATATACATATATGCATTTACATGTTTAAATGCATTTGCATATACAGTACATGTATATATGCACTTACATATACATGTATATATGCACTTACATATACATGTATATATGCACTTATATATACATGTAATAGGCATGTAAATATAACATGTTCAACTCAAATTGTGTGTGTTTGTGTGTGTGACTGTTTTGTGGTTTCTAAGGACAGTGTTTTGTCAGGACAGTAATGAGCTGTTATCTGATTGTCTGATTATAGCGTATTGCTGTCCTAACAAACCACTGTCCATTAAAACCACAAAACAGTCACACACACAAACACACACAATTTTAGTAGAACATGTTATATTTACATGTATATGTCTATCTGTACAGTATATGCATATATATACATGTATATGCATATATGTATATACACTGTACAGTACATGAATATGCATTTATGATATGCTTATATACATGTATATATGTATATTTGTGTGTATGTATATGACATAGATATCAATTATATAAATAATGCAGGGATTGTTAAGTATGACTTCAATATTATTAGTCACAGTTTTTAAATTTATAGTTTTCTTTCATTCAGCTAATTTTAATTTCATCTTAGTCCACCTATCATGAGAGGAGTTTTGTAAATACTCTGTCCATCCATCTTTCCTTTATGTGAGATGGATACTTTGGCCAAAAACAAACAATCATGTAATGTTTATTGGTTTACATGTGACAGCAGCTATCATCAAAATGTAGAATTTCCTCTAAATATAAGTATAAATGATCTCTTACAGATGTCATGTGAACACGTCCAGAGTCAGGAGATCGCAGGTAGCCAGAAGCACGATCAACTTCCTTTAAACACGAATACCAAGGTACATTTTAGTTCTTGTGTTCCTAAACAGAATTACTTGCTACGTGTGGTTTCATCAACCTTAATGTTCAATTATGTGTGTATAGGAGTGTACTATGGTTTTTATGGACAGTTGTTTGTTTGGACAGTCAGACGCTATAAACAATCAGACAATCAATCAGATAACAGCTCATTACTGTCCTGACAAAACACTGTCCTTAAAAACCACAAAACAGTCACACACACAAACACACACAACTTCAGTTGAACATGTTATATTTACATGTATATGTCTATCTGTACATTATATGTATATGCATATATATACATGTATATGTTTATGCATATATACATCTATATGTTTATGCATATGTACATATATGCATATTCTTGTATATATACATATATGCATTTACATGTTTAAATGCATTTGCATATACAGTACATGTATATATGCACTTACATATACATGTATATATGCACTTACACATACATGTAAATAGGCACTTACATATACGTGTAATAGGCATGTAAATATAACATGTTCAACTCAAATTGTGTGTGTTTGTGTGTGTGACTGTTTTGTGGTTTCTAAGGACAGTGTTTTGTCAGGACAGTAATGAGCTGTTATCTGATTGTCTGATTACTGTATAGCGTATTGCTGTCCTGACAAAACACTGTCCTTAAAAACCACAAAACAGTCACACACACAAACACACACAACTTCAGTTGAACATGTTATATTTACATGTATATGTCTATCTGTACATTATATGTATATGCATATATATACATGTATATGTTTATGCATATATACATCTATATGTTTATGCATATGTACATATATGCATATTCTTGTATATATACATATATGCATTTACATGTTTAAATGCATTTGCATATACAGTACATGTATATATGCACTTACATATACATGTATATATGCACTTACACATACATGTAAATAGGCACTTACATATACGTGTAATAGGCATGTAAATATAACATGTTCAACTCAAATTGTGTGTGTTTGTGTGTGTGACTGTTTTGTGGTTTCTAAGGACAGTGTTTTGTCAGGACAGTAATGAGCTGTTATCTGATTGTCTGATTATAGCGTATTGCTGTCCTAACAAACCACTGTCCATTAAAACCACAAAACAGTCACACACACAAACACACACAATTTTAGTAGAACATGTTATATTTACATGTATATGTCTATCTGATATGCATATATACATTTATATGCATATATGTATATACACTGTACAGTACATGAATATGCATTTATGATATGCTTATATACATGTATATATGTATATTTGTGTGTATGTATATGACATAGATATCAATTATATAAATAATGCAGGGATTGTTAAGTATGACTTCAATATTATTAGTCACAGTTTTTTAATTTATAGTTTTCTTTCATTCAGCTAATTTTAATTTCATCTTAGTCCACCTATCATGAGAGGAGTTTTGTAAATACTCTGTCCATTTATCTTTCCTTTATGTGAGATGGATACTTGGGCCAAAAACAAACAATCATGTAATGTTTATTGGTTTACATGTGACAGCAGCTATCATCAAAATGTAGAATTTCCTCTAAATATAAGTATAAATGATCTCTTACAGATGTCATGTGAACACGTCCAGAGTCAGGAGATCGCAGGTAGCCAGAAGCACGATCAACTTCCTTTAAACACGAATACCAAGGTACATTTTAGTTCTTGTGTTCCTAAACAGAATTACTTGCTACGTGTGGTTTCATCAACCTTAATGTTCAATTAGGTGTGTATAGGAGTGTACTATGGTTTTTATGGACAGTTGTTTGTTTGGACAGTCAGACGCTATAAACAATCAGACAATCAATCAGATAACAGCTCATTACTGTCCTGACAAAACACTGTCCTTAAAAACCACAAAACAGTCACACACACAAACACACACAACTTCAGTTGAACATGTTATATTTACATGTATATGTCTATCTGTACATTATATGTATATGCATATATATACATGTATATGTTTATGCATATATACATCTATATGTTTATGCATATGTACATATATGCATATTCTTGTATATATACATATATGCATTTACATGTTTAAATGCATTTGCATATACAGTACATGTATATATGCACTTACATATACATGTATATATGCACTTACACATACATGTAAATAGGCACTTACATATACATGTAATAGGCATGTAAATATAACATGTTCAACTCAAATTGTGTGTGTTTGTGTGTGTGACTGTTTTGTGGTTTCTAAGGACAGTGTTTTGTCAGGACAGTAATGAGCTGTTATCTGATTGTCTGATTACTGTATAGCGTATTGCTGTCCTGACAAAACACTGTCCTTAAAAACCACAAAACAGTCACACACACAAACACACACAACTTCAGTTGAACATGTTATATTTACATGTATATGTCTATCTGAACATTATATGTATATGCATATATATACATGTATATGTTTATGCATATATACATCTATATGTTTATGCATATGTACATATATGCATATTCTTGTATATATACATATATGCATTTACATGTTTAAATGCATTTGCATATACAGTACATGTATATATGCACTTACATATACATGTATATATGCACTTACATATACATGTATATATGCACTTATATATACATGTAATAGGCATGTAAATATAACATGTTCAACTCAAATTGTGTGTGTTTGTGTGTGTGACTGTTTTGTGGTTTCTAAGGACAGTGTTTTGTCAGGACAGTAATGAGCTGTTATCTGATTGTCTGATTATAGCGTATTGCTGTCCTAACAAACCACTGTCCATTAAAACCACAAAACAGTCACACACACAAACACACACAATTTTAGTAGAACATGTTATATTTACATGTATATGTCTATCTGATATGCATATATACATTTATATGCATATATGTATATACACTGTACAGTACATGAATATGCATTTATGATATGCTTATATACATGTATATATGTATATTTGTGTGTATGTATATGACATAGATATCAATTATATAAATAATGCAGGGATTGTTAAGTATGACTTCAATATTATTAGTCACAGTTTTTAAATTTATAGTTTTCTTTCATTCAGCTAATTTTAATTTCATCTTAGTCCACCTATCATGAGAGGAGTTTTGTAAATACTCTGTCCATTTATCTTTCCTTTATGTGAGATGGATACTTGGCCAAAAACAAACAATCATGTAATGTTTATTGGTTTACATGTGACAGCAGCTATCATCAAAATGTAGAATTTCCTCTAAATATAAGTATAAATGATCTCTTACAGATGTCATGTGAACACGTCCAGAGTCAGGAGATCGCAGGTAGCCAGAAGCACGATCAACTTCCTTTAAACACGAATACCAAGGTACATTTTAGTTCTTGTGTTCCTAAACAGAATTACTTGCTACGTGTGGTTTCATCAACCTTAATGTTCAATTAGGTGTGTATAGGAGTGTACTATGGTTTTTATGGACAGTTGTTTGTTTGGACAGTCAGACGCTATAAACAATCAGACAATCAATCAGATAACAGCTCATTACTGTCCTGACAAAACACTGTCCTTAAAAACCACAAAACAGTCACACACACAAACACACACAACTTCAGTTGAACATGTTATATTTACATGTATATGTCTATCTGTACATTATATGTATATGCATATATATACATGTATATGTTTATGCATATATACATCTATATGTTTATGCATATGTACATATATGCATATTCTTGTATATATACATATATGCATTTACATGTTTAAATGCATTTGCATATACAGTACATGTATATATGCACTTACATATACATGTATATATGCACTTACACATACATGTAAATAGGCACTTACATATACGTGTAATAGGCATGTAAATATAACATGTTCAACTCAAATTGTGTGTGTTTGTGTGTGTGACTGTTTTGTGGTTTCTAAGGACAGTGTTTTGTCAGGACAGTAATGAGCTGTTATCTGATTGTCTGATTACTGTATAGCGTATTGCTGTCCTGACAAAACACTGTCCTTAAAAACCACAAAACAGTCACACACACAAACACACACAACTTCAGTTGAACATGTTATATTTACATGTATATGTCTATCTGTACATTATATGTATATGCATATATATACATGTATATGTTTATGCATATATACATCTATATGTTTATGCATATGTACATATATGCATATTCTTGTATATATACATATATGCATTTACATGTTTAAATGCATTTGCATATACAGTACATGTATATATGCACTTACATATACATGTATATATGCACTTACACATACATGTAAATAGGCACTTACATATACGTGTAATAGGCATGTAAATATAACATGTTCAACTCAAATTGTGTGTGTTTGTGTGTGTGACTGTTTTGTGGTTTCTAAGGACAGTGTTTTGTCAGGACAGTAATGAGCTGTTATCTGATTGTCTGATTACTGTATAGCGTATTGCTGTCCTGACAAAACACTGTCCTTAAAAACCACAAAACAGTCACACACACAAACACACACAACTTCAGTTGAACATGTTATATTTACATGTATATGTCTATCTGTACATTATATGTATATGCATATATATACATGTATATGTTTATGCATATATACATCTATATGTTTATGCATATGTACATATATGCATATTCTTGTATATATACATATATGCATTTACATGTTTAAATGCATTTGCATATACAGTACATGTATATATGCACTTACATATACATGTATATATGCACTTACACATACATGTAAATAGGCACTTACATATACGTGTAATAGGCATGTAAATATAACATGTTCAACTCAAATTGTGTGTGTTTGTGTGTGTGACTGTTTTGTGGTTTCTAAGGACAGTGTTTTGTCAGGACAGTAATGAGCTGTTATCTGATTGTCTGATTACTGTATAGCGTATTGCTGTCCTGACAAAACACTGTCCTTAAAAACCACAAAACAGTCACACACACAAACACACACAATTTTAGTAGAACATGTTATATTTACATGTATATGTCTATCTGATATGCATATATACATTTATATGTATACATGTATATGTTTATGCATATATACATCTATATGTTTATGCATATGTACATATATGCATATTCTTGTATATATACATATATGCATTTACATGTTTAAATGCATTTGCATATACAGTACATGTATATATGCACTTACATATACATGTATATATGCACTTACATATACATGTATATATGCACTTATATATACATGTAATAGGCATGTAAATATAACATGTTCAACTCAAATTGTGTGTGTTTGTGTGTGTGACTGTTTTGTGGTTTCTAAGGACAGTGTTTTGTCAGGACAGTAATGAGCTGTTATCTGATTGTCTGATTATAGCGTATTGCTGTCCTAACAAACCACTGTCCATTAAAACCACAAAACAGTCACACACACAAACACACACAATTTTAGTAGAACATGTTATATTTACATGTATATGTCTATCTGTACAGTATATGCATATATATACATGTATATGCATATATGTATATACACTGTACAGTACATGAATATGCATTTATGATATGCTTATATACATGTATATATGTATATTTGTGTGTATGTATATGACATAGATATCAATTATATAAATAATGCAGGGATTGTTAAGTATGACTTCAATATTATTAGTCACAGTTTTTTAATTTATAGTTTTCTTTCATTCAGCTAATTTTAATTTCATCTTAGTCCACCTATCATGAGAGGAGTTTTGTAAATACTCTGTCCATTTATCTTTCCTTTATGTGAGATGGATACTTGGGCCAAAAACAAACAATCATGTAATGTTTATTGGTTTACATGTGACAGCAGCTATCATCAAAATGTAGAATTTCCTCTAAATATAAGTATAAATGATCTCTTACAGATGTCATGTGAACACGTCCAGAGTCAGGAGATCGCAGGTAGCCAGAAGCACGATCAACTTCCTTTAAACACGAATACCAAGGTACATTTTAGTTCTTGTGTTCCTAAACAGAATTACTTGCTACGTGTGGTTTCATCAACCTTAATGTTCAATTATGTGTGTATAGGAGTGTACTATGGTTTTTATGGACAGTTGTTTGTTTGGACAGTCAGACGCTATAAACAATCAGACAATCAATCAGATAACAGCTCATTACTGTCCTGACAAAACACTGTCCTTAAAAACCACAAAACAGTCACACACACAAACACACACAACTTCAGTTGAACATGTTATATTTACATGTATATGTCTATCTGTACATTATATGTATATGCATATATATACATGTATATGTTTATGCATATATACATCTATATGTTTATGCATATGTACATATATGCATATTCTTGTATATATACATATATGCATTTACATGTTTAAATGCATTTGCATATACAGTACATGTATATATGCACTTACATATACATGTATATATGCACTTACACATACATGTAAATAGGCACTTACATATACGTGTAATAGGCATGTAAATATAACATGTTCAACTCAAATTGTGTGTGTTTGTGTGTGTGACTGTTTTGTGGTTTCTAAGGACAGTGTTTTGTCAGGACAGTAATGAGCTGTTATCGGATTGTCTGATTACTGTATAGCGTATTGCTGTCCTGACAAAACACTGTCCTTAAAAACCACAAAACAGTCACACACACAAACACACACAATTTTAGTAGAACATGTTATATTTACATGTATATGTCTATCTGATATGCATATATACATTTATATGCATATATGTATATACACTGTACAGTACATGAATATGCATTTATGATATGCTTATATACATGTATATATGTATATTTGTGTGTATGTATATGACATAGATATCAATTATATAAATAATGCAGGGATTGTTAAGTATGACTTCAATATTATTAGTCACAGTTTTTAAATTTATAGTTTTCTTTCATTCAGCTAATTTTAATTTCATCTTAGTCCACCTATCATGAGAGGAGTTTTGTAAATACTCTGTCCATCCATCTTTCCTTTATGTGAGATGGATACTTTGGCCAAAAACAAACAATCATGTAATGTTTATTGGTTTACATGTGACAGCAGCTATCATCAAAATGTAGAATTTCCTCTAAATATAAGTATAAATGATCTCTTACAGATGTCATGTGAACACGTCCAGAGTCAGGAGATCGCAGGTAGCCAGAAGCACGATCAACTTCCTTTAAACACGAATACCAAGGTACATTTTAGTTCTTGTGTTCCTAAACAGAATTACTTGCTACGTGTGGTTTCATCAACCTTAATGTTCAATTATGTGTGTATAGGAGTGTACTATGGTTTTTATGGACAGTTGTTTGTTTGGACAGTCAGACGCTATAAACAATCAGACAATCAATCAGATAACAGCTCATTACTGTCCTGACAAAACACTGTCCTTAAAAACCACAAAACAGTCACACACACAAACACACACAACTTCAGTTGAACATGTTATATTTACATGTATATGTCTATCTGTACATTATATGTATATGCATATATATACATGTATATGTTTATGCATATATACATCTATATGTTTATGCATATGTACATATATGCATATTCTTGTATATATACATATATGCATTTACATGTTTAAATGCATTTGCATATACAGTACATGTATATATGCACTTACATATACATGTATATATGCACTTACACATACATGTAAATAGGCACTTACATATACGTGTAATAGGCATGTAAATATAACATGTTCAACTCAAATTGTGTGTGTTTGTGTGTGTGACTGTTTTGTGGTTTCTAAGGACAGTGTTTTGTCAGGACAGTAATGAGCTGTTATCGGATTGTCTGATTACTGTATAGCGTATTGCTGTCCTGACAAAACACTGTCCTTAAAAACCACAAAACAGTCACACACACAAACACACACAATTTTAGTAGAACATGTTATATTTACATGTATATGTCTATCTGATATGCATATATACATTTATATGCATATATGTATATACACTGTACAGTACATGAATATGCATTTATGATATGCTTATATACATGTATATATGTATATTTGTGTGTATGTATATGACATAGATATCAATTATATAAATAATGCAGGGATTGTTAAGTATGACTTCAATATTATTAGTCACAGTTTTTTAATTTATAGTTTTCTTTCATTCAGCTAATTTTAATTTCATCTTAGTCCACCTATCATGAGAGGAGTTTTGTAAATACTCTGTCCATTTATCTTTCCTTTATGTGAGATGGATACTTGGGCCAAAAACAAACAATCATGTAATGTTTATTGGTTTACATGTGACAGCAGCTATCATCAAAATGTAGAATTTCCTCTAAATATAAGTATAAATGATCTCTTACAGATGTCATGTGAACACGTCCAGAGTCAGGAGATCGCAGGTAGCCAGAAGCACGATCAACTTCCTTTAAACACGAATACCAAGGTACATTTTAGTTCTTGTGTTCCTAAACAGAATTACTTGCTACGTGTGGTTTCATCAACCTTAATGTTCAATTAGGTGTGTATAGGAGTGTACTATGGTTTTTATGGACAGTTGTTTGTTTGGACAGTCAGACGCTATAAACAATCAGACAATCAATCAGATAACAGCTCATTACTGTCCTGACAAAACACTGTCCTTAAAAACCACAAAACAGTCACACACACAAACACACACAACTTCAGTTGAACATGTTATATTTACATGTATATGTCTATCTGTACATTATATGTATATGCATATATATACATGTATATGTTTATGCATATATACATCTATATGTTTATGCATATGTACATATATGCATATTCTTGTATATATACATATATGCATTTACATGTTTAAATGCATTTGCATATACAGTACATGTATATATGCACTTACATATACATGTATATATGCACTTACACATACATGTAAATAGGCACTTACATATACGTGTAATAGGCATGTAAATATAACATGTTCAACTCAAATTGTGTGTGTTTGTGTGTGTGACTGTTTTGTGGTTTCTAAGGACAGTGTTTTGTCAGGACAGTAATGAGCTGTTATCTGATTGTCTGATTACTGTATAGCGTATTGCTGTCCTGACAAAACACTGTCCTTAAAAACCACAAAACAGTCACACACACAAACACACACAACTTCAGTTGAACATGTTATATTTACATGTATATGTCTATCTGTACATTATACGTATATGCATATATATACATGTATATGTTTATGCATATATACATCTATATGTTTATGCATATGTACATATATGCATATTCTTGTATATATACATATATGCATTTACATGTTTAAATGCATTTGCATATACAGTACATGTATATATGCACTTACATATACATGTATATATGCACTTACACATACATGTAAATAGGCACTTACATATACGTGTAATAGGCATGTAAATATAACATGTTCAACTCAAATTGTGTGTGTTTGTGTGTGTGACTGTTTTGTGGTTTCTAAGGACAGTGTTTTGTCAGGACAGTAATGAGCTGTTATCGGATTGTCTGATTACTGTATAGCGTATTGCTGTCCTGACAAAACACTGTCCTTAAAAACCACAAAACAGTCACACACACAAACACACACAATTTTAGTAGAACATGTTATATTTACATGTATATGTCTATCTGATATGCATATATACATTTATATGCATATATGTATATACACTGTACAGTACATGAATATGCATTTATGATATGCTTATATACATGTATATATGTATATTTGTGTGTATGTATATGACATAGATATCAATTATATAAATAATGCAGGGATTGTTAAGTATGACTTCAATATTATTAGTCACAGTTTTTTAATTTATAGTTTTCTTTCATTCAGCTAATTTTAATTTCATCTTAGTCCACCTATCATGAGAGGAGTTTTGTAAATACTCTGTCCATTTATCTTTCCTTTATGTGAGATGGATACTTGGGCCAAAAACAAACAATCATGTAATGTTTATTGGTTTACATGTGACAGCAGCTATCATCAAAATGTAGAATTTCCTCTAAATATAAGTATAAATGATCTCTTACAGATGTCATGTGAACACGTCCAGAGTCAGGAGATCGCAGGTAGCCAGAAGCACGATCAACTTCCTTTAAACACGAATACCAAGGTACATTTTAGTTCTTGTGTTCCTAAACAGAATTACTTGCTACGTGTGGTTTCATCAACCTTAATGTTCAATTAGGTGTGTATAGGAGTGTACTATGGTTTTTATGGACAGTTGTTTGTTTGGACAGTCAGACGCTATAAACAATCAGACAATCAATCAGATA
>JBBPBX010090796.1:0-14049 GCA_038048925.1 Garcialebias charrua
CATTGACAGTCTCTCTGATTCCATTTTGTGCCAGTTTTGCGAAGGTATTACTCCTCTGTTGTTGGACTGTGAGTACTCAGTTGTTGATTCATTATGGGAGGTTGTACAGATTGATGATTACTGCTCCCCTAAATGTGGAAATGAGTCATTCAGTCAGGAAGTAGTACCTCTTGCACATGCCATTGGTAACATGACAATGAGTTTTCAGGAACAAGTTTACCAGTTGGCCCTAACATACAACATGAACCCTGCTACAATAAGCCAGGTAGCTGCAAGTCGCATTTATGGAAAACATGATGAAAGAAAACCTGTATCATCAACTCCAGCATCTGCACTCAAAACCCAACCCGTTACCCATTTAAGACCAGCTGTCACAGATGATGAGAACCATACCTCAAATCGTACACAGGCAGCAAATGAGACTGTATTAATCAACCCTCTGCCTGCTGATGTCCAAAAGGTTATAGTAGAACATATTGTAAAACATGACTCACCAGTGCACCAGCCTCTTTCAAGAGAGCTAAGGCTTTTCTCTGGCAACTCTCCAAAACCTCAGACAGAAGTAGATTTCAGCATATGGCGGCTTCGAGCTAAGCAAGTGATAAATGACATTAGCCTGTCAGAAGGGCAGCAGCGCCATATAATACTCGATAGCTTACTTACCCCCGCTTTAAATGTGGCTCTTTTCATTGGAGCTCAAGCCACTCCAAGTGCTTATCTTCAAGAATTAGAGAAAGCATATGGTAATGTTACAGGAGGGGAAGAGCTGTACATTCAATTTCTAGAGACACATCAGAACAGTGGGGAGAAGGCATCTGACTACCTCCGTCAACTTCAAACTCTGCTGCAGGAAGTTGTAGAAAGCAACGGTGTGGCTAAAAAAGACTTTGACTCTCAGTTATTAAAGCAGTTCCTTCGAGGCTGTTGGGATGATTCCTTAATAACTACACTGCGTCTGAAAGAGTCAGCTCATAGCCCACATACCATTTTGACGTTTTCAGAACTACTGTTCAAAATAAGAACATATGAAAAAGAGACCCATTTAAAGGAAATGAGGAGAAAGCGACATATGGGGGCAAGCTCAACCAAAATCCATACCAGGACTCATTTCACTAGTGACGCTTCAGAGCCCTCTAGCTACGCTCTCCCTCTAGGACCAGATGTCTATTCTAGAGAACAACTGGAAGAGAAGATCAGGCAGTTGGAAGCTGAACTTCAGAGAAACATGCCTGTTAAGCACTCTCATCCTTCCAAAGAAGAGAAACCAACACGGAAGTTTCACCAAAGAACTAAAGGCAGTCCTGCAACTTCAGCAGCAAATCTCACAAAAGTTGGAAAGTTTTGTTATAACTGTGGAGATGACGCTCATTTGTTGCCACAATGCACCAATCCAACCAATGCTGTCCTGGTGCAACAGAAACTGTGTGAGAGACATCAAACCAGGCAGAATCAATTCACACAAAACCCACAACACAAAACCTCTTTGCCCAACTTGGCTTTAAACAAGTAAGGGTTCATGCTATGGAACAGGCAGGGGCCCAAAGTCAGACTAGTTCCCTTATTTTGAATCAGAATATTACCGAGCCATCCCATGCAACAAAACTCCCTCAGATCCCCGTTGGACTGGTGGGGAAACCGTGTGACAGTGAAGCGTGGTTGGATGGAGCTCAGTGCAAATGTATTATTGACACTGGGTCACAGGTGACCATACCTTACCAAGCTCCGCCCACAGGGCCGCGTTTCATTGGCTAATACCCATAACACGTCATAGCGCAGCTTCCACGTGCGTGCCGGTCTCACAAAACAAACGCTACGGTAGCGTTTGTGAGACCGGCACCACATGCTACTTACATTGCTAGCTAGCATACGTGCAGATTTTTTCTGCGTCAGGGCTGGAAAAATTGTCCTCCACCGTCAGTGGGGTATCTGTACAGGAGATGTCAGGTACCCTGACCGTATTTGTGGAAGTAAAATTCACCGTTTCCCTATATGTGAAACTGAATGCCTTGCTTGGATCAAAGCTTGTGCACGACCACAAAACTGAACAATTATTCCTTTCACCAGCAGAGAAGGGTTGACCTGCTTTTGAAACCTGCTAGTTAACAACACGCGGTCACGATGAGAGAAAGCCACAGTTCACTGAACGTCCTGGAAGTTGGGAAGAAACAGCTCCGCTAACCCCACATGAGCTAGCTAACGCAACGAGCTCTACTGTCGATTTCACCTAAAACTGCACAAAATCGTGACACGAAGGCTGGATTTTAACTAACACACCAGACGGCTGAGCTCGTTAGCCCTCACAAAAGTCGCTGTCGGCGTGTTTAGCAGCTAAAGCAGCAACGGCTAACCAACCACTTAAGGAATGAATGGAGATTACAGTTAGCATTAGCTTTGCGACCAAGGCACACAAACTTTTGCCAACAATAGAAATCGCTGATTTCAAAAGTAACCCTCAAAACCATGAATGCCTGACTTACCCAGCCTTGCAGGACAATAGGCATCAGTGATCCTGTCCACAGCTGTAATAATGCTGAGCCTGAGCGTGTGAGGAGCTGCTGTTTTCCCCATCAGACGGTAGCATTAGCGGTGACGCGCACGCTGTTTGGAGGCATCGCGTGGATCAAACAACTTGATAACGTCCACAAAAAAAAATAACATGAACTTGTTGGTTCCCCTGTCCATTGTCATGGCTGATATTTTGTTGGAATCTGGCAGAAATGATACACTATTCGACTCAAAAATACCCTGCAGTCAGTCGACGCCATGTTTTCCATTGACACCAAAGCTGCGCTTGGGAGACGGGCAGCCATCTTGGAGCTTAGGGGGCGTTTCTGGGCGGAGCTTGGTAAGGTCCATATCTCAGTCATTTTACTCGCATTACCTTTCCCACAGACAGTTATTCTCTATTAAAGGGGCACTCGAAATTGAAGGAGCAGCGGGGTAAAAGGTCCCTTATGTGGGATATGTAGAGGTGGAGGTTCAGTTTCCAAAAGATGCATGTGGAATGGGCCAAGGCTATCACATCTTAGCTTTAGTCAGTCCAGACCAGGCCTACAACAATGAGTACCCTCTTCTTGTTGGTACAAATGTCTTGCGTCTAATGACACGTGATTTGAAAAAGATGGGTGGGGAAATTTTTTTAGAAACTTTGCCCATTCAGGCCAATTGGGTAATGGCTTATGCCGAGTGTCATGAGTTGACACATTCTCAAACAAAGAGTGCAAAAGTTCTCCGTGTCACACTCAGCAGCAAAGTACCTGTACACCTAAAGAGTGGTGAGTTATACACTTTAAATGGTATCTGCCATTCTAAGCAGGGAAATGGTGTGTTTCAAGCTCTTATAGGTGGTGCAGAGGAAGCCCCTATGCCAGGAGGCTTAATAGTTTATGATCAGATTGTGGAGGTAAAGTCTGAATCCCACAATAAGTTCCGCCTAGCTGTTAAAAACATTTCAGAACGTGACATAACTTTGTATCCAAAAACTCTCATTGCTGAGTGCTCTCCCATTGACTGGGCTGTGCCTATCACATCTAGCAGACCAGACATTTCGTCAGATGCTGAGGTTCCCCAAGCACATTCCTTTTTGGTAGCTAGTGATGCAAAAGTAGCACCAACAACTGAAACTCTCAATCTTGACTTTGGTGACAGCCCTATATCACCCCATTTAAAAGAACACATACAACGTAGAGTCAACACTGAAGTTGCTAGTGCTTTTTCTAGACATGATCTAGATGTTGGTAGCGTTGCAGGTGTCTCTCACCATATTGAACTAGAACATCATGTGCCGTTCAAAGAGAGGACAAGACGTGTCTCACCTGCAGACTTCAATGACTTAAAACGGCATCTTCAAGATCTTCTGACTACAGGTGTAATAGAAGAATCTCATAGTCCCTATGCCTCTCCAGTTGTTCTAGTCCGCAAAAAGAATGGAGAGTTGCGAATGGTGGTGGATTATCGCAGACTGAACAATTTAACTAAGAAAGACGCCTACCCATTACCTCGCATAGAGGAGACATTTTCCCTATTGTCAGGTTCAAAGTGGTTCACTGTGCTGGATCTTAAGAGTGGGTATTATCAGCTGGATGTTGAACCTGCAGATCGACCAAAGACAGCGTTTACTACGCCCTTTGGTACCTGGCAGTTCCGCAGAATGCCACAAGGTTTAACTAACGCCCCAGCCACATTTCAACGAACTATGGAGAAAGTGATGGAAGGAATTAACCTCCAAGAGGTTGTTGCCTTCTTAGATGATCTTATCATATTCTCAAGTTCGGTTGAAGAACATGAGGAGAGACTAATGAAGGTCCTCCAACGCATTGCAGATTTTGGTCTCAAACTGTCCCTTTCCAAATGCAAATTCTTTCAGACTTCGGTGAAGTATTTGGGGCATGTGATATCTGCACAGGGGATAGAACCTGATCCAGAAAAGGTAGCTGCTGTAAAAGAATGGCCTCGACCTCAAACAGTTAAGGAGCTACGGTCATTCTTAGGTTTCACCGGCTATTACAGACGCTTTGTTAGAGATTATGCCAAAGTGGTTAGACCTCTGAATGATTTGTTGAAAGGAGACTGGAGCCCTAGGCATAAAAATTCTAGCCACTGGCCCCGTAAACAGTCACATCCACTTGGGGACAGATGGACCCCTATGTGTCAAACTGCATTTGAGCTCATCATTGAAAAGCTAACATCAGCTCCTGTGCTTGCTTTTTCCAACTGGCAACTCCCCTATCTGCTTCATACAGATGCTAGCATGACAGGTTTAGGCGCAGCCCTTTATCAGGTTCAGGACGGTCAGACCAGAGTGATAGCTTATGCAAGTCGTGGTCTCTCTAAGAGTGAAGGAAATTATCCTGTGCACAAGTTAGAGTTTCTCGCACTTAAATGGGCAGTCAGTGAAAAGTTCCATGACTATTTGTATGGGGCTAGTTTCAAAGTACTGACAGATAATAATCCTCTAACGTACGTGTTGACCAGTGCTAAGCTTGATGCCACAAGCCATAGGTGGCTTGCAGCACTGTCATTGTACAACTTTGACATTCATTACAAGTCTGGTCAACAAAATGTTGATGCTGACGGGCTCTCCAGGAGGCCTCACGAGCCACCTCAAGATGATGATGAGTCTCAAGAAATAGACAGGAGAATCACTACCCTATTGGATCGTGCCAGCCCATCCTCTGATGAGTTTAAAGTTTTGGATAGAGAAGTAGTGAACAGTTTGTTCATGTGCCTTGGTGTGACCGATGTTGCAGATGCAGAGGATAGGCAGGGAATGGATAGTGAGATACCTGCAGTTGAGACACTCTTGTGTGATGAAGGTGCTGTCCCAGAGGATCTGGAAGACCCAGTCTTAGAGCCAGGTCTTTCTGCATTGCCTGAAATGTCTAGAGAGGACTGGTATCATTTACAGAGAAAAGATCATTCTTTGGCTAGAGTTATCCATCTTCTAGAAAATGAACCTGATACTACGACACTAAACATGGTTGAAGAGTCAGAAGTATCTTTACTTCTGCGTGAGAGGTCAAAATTAGTTTTGATAGAAGGTGTACTACACCGTAAAATTTGCAACCAAAAAGGTGGAACTTTTAATCAGCTTGTGCTGCCTAGCAGCCACAGAGAAAGAGCTTTTGAAGGTGTCCATACAGAGACAGGGCACATGGGCATAGACAGAACTCTTGAGCTTGCTAGAGCAAGATTTTTCTGGCCAAAAATGGCTAAGTACCGTATTTTCCGGTGTATAGGTCGCACCTTTTTTTTTTTTTTCAAGGCCTGCGACCTATATATGGCTTGTTATCACTTTCGGTGAAACAAATTTTTAAATCCAGCTCATTTCACAATTACGTTCATTTATTAAGGAAAAGTTCAGCTCAGACACATATTTGCTATAATTTTTATCAAACAAATAATTGTTTTTAAGTGTTAATCTTCTTAAAAGCCTTGCTGTGCGCTCCTGTGGCAGACATTTGCAGCAGAGCTAAACGTAGGTGCGACCTATACACCGGTGCGACCTATACACCAGAAAATACGGTATATTGAGGCAAAGTGTAAAACCTGTGAAAGGTGTGTGAGAAGAAAGGCAAGGGTACAGAGAGCATCTAAATTAGTGAACATCAAAGTCAGTGGTCCTCTTGAACTTGTTTGCATGGATTTTTTATCTTTAGAACCTGACTCCAGAGACACTCGAAATATTTTGGTGATAACAGATCATTATACCAAATATGCCCAGGCATATCCAACCAGAGATCAGACTGCAAAAACTGTTGCTGCTGTGTTGTGGGAGAACTTCATCAGTCACTATGGTTTTCCCCGGCGGCTGCATAGTGATCAGGGAGCCTGCTTTGAGTCTGAAGTTGTGGCTGAACTCTGCAAATTTGCCGGAATATCCAAATCTCGAACTACACCTTACCATCCTAGAGGCAATCCAGTAGAAAGATTTAACAGAACTCTGCTCGATCTCTTGGGGACATTGGAGGACAAAAAGAAAGAAGAATGGAGAAAATATGTTAGGCCTCTGGTGCACGCCTATAATTGTACTAGGAATGATGTGACAGGGGAAGCTCCTTTTCTTTTAATGTTTGGCAGAGAACCACGTCTCCCCATTGACATTTGCTTTGGCATCAGCCCTCAAGGTTACAGCCACAAAACACATTCACAGTATGTGAGAGACCTAAAGAAAAGACTTAAACATGCTTATGAGTTGGCCTCCAAAAATGCAGAGAAGAGAATGTTGCTGAACAAACGGCGCTGGGATGCCAAAGTGACTGCCATGCCTTTGGAAGTAGGTGACAGAGTTCTTATAAGGAATCTAAGTCTAAGAAAGAAACACAAGATTTCTGACAAGTGGGAACCCATTGTTCATATTGTTGTCAAACAGCCTGACGAAAGTATCCCAGTCTATGTTGTCACGCCAGAGGATGGAGAGGGCAGAGAGAGAGTTTTGCATCGAGACATGCTTCTCCCCTGCGGATTCCTACCAGCAATTTGGAAATCAGATGTTGGAGATGGAGTGACCTCTAATCCCCTGCTGCAATCTTCAGCGACAAATGATGAAGAGGACCATGTGACCCACATATCTAATGTGGTAGAGAATACAGATCAGGAACCACAGGGGAAGGTCACAGGAACTTCTTTGGAGAGCATGTCACAGTCACAAAATACCCTGAATCCCAATGCTTCTGAGTTCATTTCGGAACAAACAGATTTGGCAGAGTCGGTGGCTGAATTTAGTCCAGTTTTACCATATTCAAGACCCCAAAGAAGGCGAGTTCAACCAGCCTACCTCAGTGACTACCAGGTTGACTCTAAAGTTCATTATCAACAACCCAGCTTATGTTTACCGACACAGCAGACGCTGGTTTGTAATTTTTTAGTGTCCTTGCAACAACAACTTGCAGGGTTAGTTCAGTCCCTGACTACTGGTAGTGACGAGGACGTCACATTTTAAGTGGAGGAGGATGTAACCCAGCTGGATTTTATTTGTTTATTCTGTGTTATTTGCTTTTCTGTATTGTTTTTACTTTATGGGTAGTGTCTCTTTAAGAGCAAAGTACGACATTACTTTACGGCAGCATTCCAACTGCCGTTGCTATGGCAACTCCTGGGCTTTGGAGATCAGAACCGTTGGAGAGCAGAGACCTGCTAGTCTCTGCCGTCCTTCTGCCTATCACCTGACTTCTTTATGCCTGATATATGATGTTTTCCTGCTAGGTGAGCATTACTGGAGATTTGTAATGTCATATGTGTTCTAATTTTATGTACTAAGTCGTCGCTAAGGCAGTAATGTTGTTAGAAACCAAACTCCTGTTTTACTGTGGGTATTGTGTTAAAATTACTGTCAAGTTGTCATGTTAAGTGAAATATTTAATATTCAGCTATGTTCATAAGGTGGTTATTATTTTATGGAGTTATATGCTTGATAAAGAATGTTAACTGCTGTTTTAAAATGGAGCTCACTGCTCCAACTGCCGTTGCTATGGCAACTCCTGGGCTTTGGAGATCAGAACCGTTGGAGAGCAGAGACCTGCTAGTCTCTGCCGTCCTTCTGCCTATCGCCTGACTTCTTTATGCCTGATATATGATGTTTTCCTGCTAGTGCATCATTGTGGCCAATATTGGAGAAAGGAACACTGAGAAAGTACTCCTGAGTTGTGTGCCTGTGGAGAAAGAGAGAGAGGCCGCTGAGTTGTTCGTGTCGGACACTGCCTGCCATCGTCATTCTGGGCCACCATCCCAGCCAGGACAACCTCTTTCATCTGTCTGTTCGTACGCATCAGACACACACACTCAAATATAGAGCTCTATATGAACAATTATTTTTGTTTTGTTTTGCTGGCCAGCTTCTAATAATTTTATTTTTTTATCAAGAGAGGACTTGCTACTGAGACAAATATAATTTGTCCCACACAGTTCAGAAGTGTGTTTAAATGAAACGAGCACAATGAATATGTTTCACTCATGTTTGGAGTGAAGGTTTTATTTATTTATTTATTTATTTATTTATTAGAAAACTGTATGACCGAGTTGAGACAAAGTTGGATGTGTTTCAGTCCAGTAATCTTGCAATAAACATAACTGGCTGATAGTAAACTGCTATCTGAACCCGAGTAACTCCTATTATTTGGTTACAGACACACATGCTCATTATGTATGTCTAAATGTTTAGTTAATGTTTCATGTTATTGACAAAAAAAAATTTCCCAGAACACCTTTTAAATACACCACTCACATTAGTAAAATCTATATGTAGAACCAAAACTATTTTTTTTTTCAGTTTTTTTCCTTTTAAGTGCAGTCAGCTGCAATTATGTTGCTCCATTCTGTTTAATGCTTTGGTACTTGTAAATTGTTTAATTAGCCCAAACTTTAGAAGGGGTATTGTTCTGACATACCATTGTTTTGTAAGTTTCATATAGCCTTCTCGAAAACGTATTCCGTTGTTCTTCATATTTTTGCTTTTCTTTCCAGTGGAAGGAGGCAAAGCCAGATGATCTGATGGATTCAAAGCTGAGGTGTGTTTTTGAGGTGAAACTGGAGAATGAAAAATCGGTGAGTTTACATGCTTTTACCTTATTTTGCCTGTTGTTAAGAGTTACTATAGATTAGACATCAAAGAGATGGTCTGACAATAGTTTTGCTTTGTAATATTTACCCGTCTACTGATTTTAGCCAAAAATCACACACACACAGTAAAATACATTTTCTTACTTCAAACATTTGTTCTGTTATGTTTCCAAACTGTAAATATACTACGTTAAAGGGGATGACTTTCCCCTTTTCATTTATTATTCTAAATTCTTTCACCTTCCCTCTCTTCTTCTGCCATTACCGGTTTTTGCAATGAGCCTCACATTTAGTTTATTATTGTGATTCCTCTCAGTCCACCTCTGCTTCAGTGACAATATTTGTCATAGATAAAGGTTTTGTCTGCTGGCTTTTTGAACACGAGAGCACAAACAACTTCTGGTAGCTGTGTGCCACAGAAGTATGTTAAACACACATAAGGCTGATAGAAACCAGCTTTATCCGATTATGAAAGGAGTGAACTTTCCCACAAAGATGTGTGTGTGTGTGTCTGTACTCCCGTGTGAAAGTTATGTCTTTGAATGTAAATAAAAAGAGGCACCTGTGGGCCAGGCTTCAAACTTGTTGTCCAGCGCCATCAAGTAAACATTTCAGCAGCAACAACCCACTCGTCCCATTAAAGCTTGTCCTGATTTAAACCATTTACAGCACGACATGGAGTCCAACAAGTCGTCAGCCAGCTTGCTGAAGTCCGAGTCCTACACGCTGTCTGCAAAATCACTGAGCTCCACATTGGACGACGGCGAAGTAAAAAAGATCATGGAGGAGTGCAAGAGGCTGCAGATGGAGGCTCAGAGGCTACGGGAAGAAAACAAACAGATTAGAGTGAGTAAGATGATTTAAAATTGTTTTGTGCTTCAAAAGCACAATTTAGAAACATTTTTATTTTAAACACAGTTTTGTCTTATGTACAGTAGCTAGATTACAATATTAACTAGGTTCCATCCTCCAGTTCTATATGTTAATGTATTTTTATATTTTGAATTGTTGGACACTAATAATTTAAAACTTATTAGTTCATTGCATTTTTATATTTTTACATTTCTTTATTGTAGCAGGTGTATAAACTATCAGTCAGCAACTGTTTCAAAGTGGAGAGTCTTGCTCATTTGATCATTTTGTTTTATTTACGCAATATAGTAGTCCCTCGCAACTTTGCGATTGATTTATCGTGGACTCGCTCCATCGCGGTTTTTCAAAATAAGATTGGACATCATACACACATACGGTAATTGGCTGATTGATGGATGAGCCGCACGATTGGTATGGATTTTTATTTAAAATTAATTATTTTAAATTATTTGGCACCTCCTACACCTTTGTGCAGCCCACACTGCAGGATAAACTTCCTGCTGCAGCTGATCAGCTGTTCTCCGTGCAGAGCGGATAAGTGGGCGTGGCCGAGAATGCTTGTGGGTGGCAAAAAGCAGCTGAGGCAGAGAGATCTGAAATCATGACATTCTGTGCTCTTTTAGAGTGTTTAATTTAGAAAAATTGTTTAGAAAATTGCAAGAGTGTGGGAAGAGTTTAAAACACCTTTTATATATTTATATATCTCAAAACTACTACTTACGGTACTACTTGTACTATTCCTACTTCGCAGTTTTTCACTTATCGTGGGGCTTCAGGGTACGGATCCCCCATGATAAACGAGGGACTACTGTACTTTTTTTCTTATTTTTCAGGCATTCAAAGCTAAACAACTCTTGTTTTCTTCCTTTAAACTGCTTTTCAAACTGCTAATGTAAAAATAAATCACAATTTTTTTTGTTTCTAAAACTACTTGAATAACTAACAAGCAGTCCAAAACTTCATACCATACCATACCATACCATTTTATTTATAAAGCACTTTAAACAGGAACAAGTCCACACCAAAGTGCTGGACAAACAAACACGCAACAGGCAACACATACAATGAAGTACAACACGAAAAACATAAAAACATTGCAGATCATAAATCAAACGATCCAGTACAAATCAGCTGGCATTGAAAGCAATGGAGTAGTAGTGAGTTTTTAACCGGGATTTGAAAACCGAGAGGGAGGGGGCCTGTTTGATGAGCAGCGGTAACTCGTTCATCCTTGTGTCAAGGCTGAGTCTAGAAAAGTCCTTGATAATCAATAGGTCAAAAGATCAGAGAAGGTACGGTAGTTACTCTTTAATTAGGCAAAACCCTAAATTTTGATTAAAAAGAAGAAAAAAAAAACGGTCGTGAAACACACAGTACAGTACTCAACTAAAGTTTTGACCCATCAGCTTTTTAGTTTTTTTCTTGGAAAACAAGAACCGGAACTGCAACGATTGATTGAAAAATGTGCAACCATACAGAGAAAACAGTGAACATTGTTTATACTAAGGAGCTTTAAAATCAGTTGTTGTTCGTTTCAACACAGACAATACAGATTCTTGTATCGGTTTCAGAATTAGTTCTTTGTGATTCTTGAAATACTTTTCTGAGTTTATCTTCTAGAACAGTGTTTTTCAACCTTTTTTGAGCCAAGGCACAGTGTTTTCATTGAAAAAATCACGAGGCACACCACCAACCAAAATTGTAAACAAAGATACTCTAAATCTGGCACCTATATTAAATATATAGTCATTCTTATCAAAGTGTCTGGAATAGGAATGAAATAAACAGCTTCTCACCGCATACAAGCACAACGGAGCCTGTGTCGTTGCGTCCCCGGTAAAAGTAAATCAAAACGAAATTTAACTCTCACTGTACTGTCTCGAGCTCACGGTATCTGCCTTCTTCTGATATCCACTTATACTAAGGCCTACATCTGGGTCCGAATTTTGTCCAGGGACCAGATCGGAGTTAGTATTTTTTCTTTTCAAAAACTTTTCCATCACTGTCATAGTCTTGCTAGCAGCTAGCTAGAATGCAATGCTGTCACTGCTACATGTCACGTTCATGCATCACTAGGCGTGTTTCCATCAAGGTTTCTAGGTGCGCATTATGAAGCATCGCATCAGAAAAGCTAAATGGAAACGGCATAATTCGAGTTAACTTCCTCTAAGTCGCTCTAAAGTTTATACGCTCGCTTGAGGTAGTTTTTGGGGAGTCGATTCAGAGCTGAGTCGGCTAAACGACAGATGGAAACAGATTAGCCGACTCAGTTCTGCCGCAGCGAACATTCACGTCACGTGACTGATCAGCTGTTTCCGCTCCGGACAACATGTAACATCGCTAAAACTAGTTGGCATGACAGAATAAATACAACTTGCCCGATAGCAACACATACCTGAAATATTCTCTCCATTTTGCCGAGATGTCTGTTTTCAAACGCTACTTCCTGTTTACTGTGGAAGTGCGTAACGCTGACGTCTGACGTATGGCGCTGACGTGTGACGTAATGACGCTGACGTCTGACGTAGAGACGCTTTGCGTGGCATTGCAGATGCGCTTCAAGCCAGTTAATGGAAACACTTCTGATCCTCATAATTTTAATTTACATTTTAGCGAAATTTTCTAAAATTCGCTCAAAAATCGAATTTAAATTGGATGGAAACATAGCTACTACTTTTCTTGTTTTAATGTGCAATGCTATGTTCCATACTGTCATCTATCTAGTGATAAGGAAATTACACGATTACGCCGCTAGACACTACTACAGCACAGACATTCGAAAATGGCATATTATTAGATAATTAATTCGTTTAAAAATTTTTTTTAGACCAGTTAAGTGAAATTGGATAATTTCCGCGGCACACCTGACGATCACTCGCGGCACACTAGTGTGCCACGGCACAGTGGTTGAAAAACACTGTTCTAGAAGTTTGCTGCTCTGTTCTCTAAGAGTTCCACTCTGACTCAGTAGTTTCTTGTCCAGGATTTGGACATGCCATTAATAGTTCAGTCTTATGTAAGCTGGCATACCTCAGCCATTTGTCCAGTTTTTAGTCTTTAAGCATGGCGCTGTGATGAATACTTTTGTTGGCAGACGATTGATGAATCAGCTGAAGGACATTCATAGTAAAACTTCAGTTTCTTTTTCATTATTATAATTTTTATACTTATTGATATTTACAAACAAACTATGAGGTGTTGTTCAGTCACAGAAGGCAGAGCCGTCCACCCTTCGACAGCTGCTTCACGTTTGCACTGAGTAATTTGAATCCGTCTTTAATCAGAACTATCAATGACGTGTGGTTTAAAGTTTGGGTTTGTAAAGGTTTGGTTGGTTACGAGTCCTGCTCCTCTGGCAGCCATAAAAGAGTTGACCTCCCCTCAAACATCAGCACCTCCTCCCCTTTTAGTTCTTGCCAGAGGCTGAACGGTTGTTGGCTGCTCCTGCGGCTGAGATTAAACTAACACCCGCTGCTGGGAAACCAAGTGTGTTCAAGCCTGGCGCCTTCTGCGTTCCTCGGGGAATTAGGGCAGATGAAGATTTAAACAGATCCAGTTTCTTTGAGCTAATAAATACGGTTCTATCAAATTGATTGACAAACTGGCCATTTTTTTAACCTCTTGTGATGAATTTTGTTCCTCGTATCCGTTTATTTCTTTACTTTCCTACCACATCCTCATCCCACACATTTCTTTGATCTTGTTTTATTGTACTTTTGTTGTTGTTTGTTTGACAGGGGGATGATGGTGTGAGGATGAAGAAGAGTAACATTATGTCATCCCAGCATGCCTCAGTTGCCATGAAGAAAGAGGAAGGGCTGAGCATCCGCTCAGTGGCCCTCATCGTGCTCTTCTTCCTCATCGGCATCGCGGTGGGCAAGTTGGTCTTGTAGAGCGCAGCGGAGGGGTCAGCATGCTTTCGATGGATGAAAACACAGGATGTGGGATTTTTGATCAAAATGCCATATCTGCTGGGTGGGAGGGTAGGGAGGGTACTAGTTTTGATTCAGCCCCATTTATGTAAAAAGTCAAATCAAATTGTAATTTATGAGAGAAAAGAGGAAAAAATGACTCGTCGTCTTATGAACAACAACTGTTACAGGTCTGTGTAATCATCAC
>JBBPBX010090797.1:0-14049 GCA_038048925.1 Garcialebias charrua
ACACACACACACACACACACACACACACACACAGAGAATAAAGGTGAGTAGCAACATGTTGGTGTGTGTTCCTGTGAACGCACGCGCTGCACTGAACAAAGACACTTCCTGTAGAGATGCTGTCTCTTCACTAACACACTACAACACACTACAACACACTACAACACACTACAACACACTACAACACACTGAAACACACTGTTTACCTGCTCAACACACACACGTCCAGAAGAAACGCAGTCCGGGAGCGGGACTCGACGGGAAGTGGGTCAGCACCGGATCATGTCCACAGCCTGCTGAAGTCCAGGTGAGAGCAGTTATCTGTCTGACACATGAACAATCCTCTTACTCCTGCACGTCACCGCGGGACCGCCCCTTCACCCATACTGTCGCAATGCTTTCTGGGTAGAGTAGTTCTGGAGAGGACCTTGAAAAATCTGGGAGTCAGAAGAAGGTGGCCTTATCCATCCATCCACTCATCCATCATCTTTATCTGCCTTTTATTTCAAAGAAGTAGATTTAACATAAGCAAATGAGCAAATGGCACAGAAGTTAGAGAATGATAAATGGACTCCAGCACCTTTTTATTTGATCAAGACACTCAAAGCTCTTTACAACAAGCTGTGTCCTCATTTACCCATTCACACAGCATCTAATAGATCTATATCTAATAGATCTATATCTAGATCTATATCTTATAGATCTATACAAAGACTAAGCAGTGCTTTATCACATTCATACATCGATGGGACACACATCAGAGACAATGAGGGGTTCATTTTCTTGCCCAGGGATACTTCAGCATGTGACTGCTGGTGGAATTGAACCCACAACTCTTGCATTGGACGACTGCTCTAACCCCTCAGCCACAGCCGCCTACAGAGAAGGTGAGCCTGTGATGTGAAGGTCACCGGTTCAACTCCCCAGACCGATCGACGGCATGAAAATGTGGGTGGGAAAGGTGAAACATCCACAACTGTCTCCACCCTTATTTGCCCCACTCTGGGCCCTTGAGCAAGGCCCTTAACCCCCATCATCTGCTCCCCCGGGAACCCTAGCAGCTCTCTGCTCCACACAGAGGGCTGTGGTAGCTCGGTGGTCTGTGGTTGTGTCAGGAAAAACACCAAGTGTAAAAACAATCAGGGGCGCAACTACATATTTTTGAGGTGGATGCGAAAACATCAACGGCGCCCCCCCCCCTTTTTTTACCTGCCGCCTCATACAGCTTTCCTCCCTTAGTCATGCACTTAGAAAATACAGTAGCAATATTACAGATTTTTTTATGTTACATATTATATCAGGTGATCATTCCAATCATAAACAAATAAGAAGTTTAATAAAGTAAAAATATATAACAATAGTGGTAATCAGTGCTCAATATTTTATGTAGCGAAAATATGAAATCTTAACAGCCTGGAGTCCATGTCAGTGTTTTAACATTTATGACATTTAAACTGTTACTTTCCGTGAAAGAAGACAATGAAAGATGGTCATCAGAAATTCAAACCATCATGGTATACAGTATAGGTTTTTGTTGCCTCCCTAATGTAATTATTCCTACCTGATGTCATCACTTGTCTCCTCTATCACTGACCTCGTGTCTGTCTCCTTCACCCTTTGTCTGTGGCATTCTGCACAGTCATATGGTCAAAAAAGCATTATATATTAGTTGTAAAAATTACAGATCTTAATACAGTTTAAAAAAATAATGTTTACATGTTATTGCTTGGGCTTAAGTAGCTGTTCCCTCACTTCCTGTCACGATCGGCGTGGTGTGGGAGGAAATGAGTACAATGGTGCAGACAGCAGACTCTCAGAGGCACGAGTAATAATCTAAATAAACTTTAATGAGACAAATCAAAATACTGACGTGGCAGTAAACATGACACATGAACTCCAGGACTAAACTAGAACTGTGGCTTTAAAGCTCAAACTGTGGCTGGATTACTAGAACTCAAAACTATAGAGACGTACTCACAAACCAAGGAGCTGAAGCGAAGCAGATACACGACACACCAGGGGAAATGGACGAATGACCCGACAACAAACAAACTGCAGACAGAGTATATATACACAAGATCCAAGATGGCGGCTGAGCAGAGTGGATGTTTTTAGTCGGGCTCCTGCCAGTGCTACCTCGAAAGGAGTATTTGGAGAGCTTGTACTTCAGTTTTTTGCGCTGGATGTGCAGAGAGGAGCGCTGAAAAAGCTGCGGAAATTGGACTGGAACATGCGATTCAGAATTATGAATCTACAAGCCAACGTGTCCGTGAGTTTTTGCCGAGTGTTAGCCTAGCGTAGCTACGGGCTAGCACGCTGGAGGTGCTTTGTTGCAGCGAAAGAATACAACAAGGCACGCTACAGTGGTAGCGTGGTGGAGTTTGTGGACCGAGCTCCGTGAACACCGCCTGAAGTTTCGAGCTAGGCCGAACGCCGTGAACGCCACCTGGGGCTTTGAGCTGGACCGAACGCCGCGAGTGGGCCGCGAGCCGTGAACGCCACCTGGGGCTTTGAGCTGGACCGAACGCCGCGAGTGGGCCGCGAGCCGTGAACGCCACCTGGGGCTTTGAGCTGGACCGAGCGCCGCGAGTGAGCCGAGAGCCGTGAACGCCACCTGGGGCTTCGAGCTGGGCCGAGCGCCGTGGGCGAGCCAGGGGACCACCGCCTGGGACCAGGCTGGTGTCGGAGCTGCGCCTGAAGCTATCGGAGCTGGAGCTACGTGCTGTGCTAACTGGGCTACATCGGATCTAGTGAGCAAAACCTCTTCGGATAATAGAGCTGATTGCTGCAAGCTGCTGAAACCGTGAGTTCTGTTCTAATAACTGCTGATCTGGGTGCTGCACTGCTGGTCCACAGCCACCATCGTTAGGCCTGTGAGCCTCGTGGAAGGGCCACATGGTTCAGCAAACAAACCAGAGACCTGCTACCATTAGATTACAAGCTCTGCAAGTATGACGAGAAGTAAAGGACAAAAGTCACCAGTCTCTGTAAATATGAGAAATATAGAACAAAAATCACCAGAACCAGAAGGAAACAACTCAGTAGAAATGCAAGAATTTAAAGAATCACTCAACTTTATGAGTGGACAAATAGAAAATTTAACAAAAAAAATGGATTCCCAGGCCGATCTGGTGAAAGAAATAAGAGAACTGAAAGAACTGATAATTAGCAAAGACAATAAAATTGCTGAACTAGAACGAAAAATAGAGGACTTAGAACAATACACAAAGCAAGACAACGTGGTGATCTCAGGACTTGATATTAGTAAGTGTCAGACAAATGCAAGAAATCTTACCAACGAAGACCAAACTGAGAATGCATCTCAGGAAGAACAAGAGACTCTGGAGGAACATGTAGTTACTTTCTTACAGGAAAGGAACATTGACATAAACTATGGGGACATTTCGTTCTGTCACACCCTGCCCAATAATTCACCAAGATTCAAACCGTCAGTAGTCGTCAAGTTCTATAGCAGGTATACAAAAAACTATGTTATGCAAAATAAAAGAAATCTGAAGGGAACAGACGTTTACATAAATGAACATCTTACCAAAAAAAATGGAAAAATGGCAAAGGAAGCAAGGTGGTTAAAAAGCAAAAACAAAATACATTCAACATGGACAAGAAATGGATACATCTTTATCAAAACAAAGGAAGGGTCTCAGCCTAAAATGATAAAAGAGCTGACGGATCTGGATGAATTCAGGAGATGAAAAATTACAAATGGATAAAATATACAGTGAAATGAACAAATACATTAGAACATGACAACATACGAAGACTCAGAACCTAAAATATATAATGTTGAAAATGTGATTGATGCAAATTTTTTCCCTGTAATAAAAGATAGCGAATATTATAATGAAGAGCAGTTTAATGACATCAATATATCAAAAGGAGTTCTCTCTATTATTCACTTTAATAGCAGAAGTATAAATGCAAACATATCCAAAATAACAGATTACTTAAAACAGTTAAATAGAACTTTTACAATAATAGCGCTGTCAGAGACATGGCTCAATGATGATAACACAAGTAATATTCACATCGAGAGGGGTATGAATTATATCATATGAACAGAAATAATAAAAGAGGTGGTGGAGTCGCTCTGTTTGTCAATAATGAAATAAAATGTAAATTAAATAGTGAAATGTCAATAACAGTTGATAATATTATGGAAATGATAACAATAGAAATAATAAACAAAAACGATAAAAACATAATAATAAGTTGTGTACAGGGAACCCCCGACCTACGAACGAGTTTGGGACCTAAGAACCGTTCGCAGCTCGATCCGTTCGTAGGTAGGGGGTGAAAATTATATTAAAAAAAAAATTATTCATTCATTCATTCATTCAACCTTTATTTATCATGCTAACGGAGCGCGCGCACACATTTAAGCATGTACAGTAGTGTACTGTAATGTTAAACATTGCTATTCACATTTACAGAATAAATAAAAATATATTTTCTTACTTTGAGATGGTCAAAGCCGACATAGGTTGCCATGCGTTGATTGTTTTCGGGCCAAGCAGCGCGGGGGCCGGCAAGCCACCGCAGCTGCTCCAGACCTGTGTTAGCTAGCTGGCTAGCTTCTGCTAGCCAAGCCATGAGCTAGTGTTGGAGCGGCGGCGCGATCAATCTGCAGCTGCTGCTCCAGCCGCTGCTCCAGCCTGAGACGTCCACAGAGCTATTCCAGCTAGTAATTAATCCATATGATGCGATCCTGGTCACCAGTGTTCAAAAGGCCGGCTCCCGTGTTAGCTCCAGTGTTAGCTCTGGAGCTAGCCAGGCCGGAGGTGTAGCCAGGCCGGCCGGAGGTGTTCGCACGGCGGCCTGGCACGATCGGCGATAAATCCGCTGCTGCCTGAGACATCCACAAAGTTCACAGAGACGTTTCCAGCTAGTAATTAATCCATATGAAGCCATCCTGGTCACCAGTCTTCGTCCGGCTCTCGGCAGCTAACCTAAGATGGCGTCCGGTGTTCTACATTAATTTGTGACCGGAGACCCCAGTGACTGAACCTAAAATAGCGTCCGGTGTTCTACATTAATTTGTGACCGTGTAAACTGAAGACCTACTTCCTGTTGCCCAAGATTGCTCAAAAATTGCTCAAAAATGATCAGAAATGATCTTTTTTATCATAATTATTATTTATAAAGCCTTTAAAACAACCAGAGCTGCAACAAAGTGATGTACACATGAAATTAAGAACATTTAAACACAAAAAAAAAAAAAAAAAAAAAAATTTTTTTTTTTTAATTCATATTTTTATTAAATATGATATGTTCGTAGGTCCCGTGGTTCGCAGGTCGATGGGGTCGTAGGTCGGGGGTTACCTGTATATAGATCACCAGGAGCAAATATAGAAATATTCACGGATAAAATCTTGGAGCTAATGGAGAAGAGTTTTAATAAAAATGTTTTTTTGTGTGGAGACTTTAACATTGATATGGGAAATAAAACAGATTCAAATAACATAAGCACATTTATAAACTCAATGTACAGTTTAAATATGTATCCATTGATATCAAAGCCAACAAGAATTACAACTCATAGTGCCACAATAATTGATAATATTTTCACAAATATAACAAATGGGGACGTGATAAGTGGTATCTTAACGACCGATCTAAGTGATCATTTACCAGTTTTCACAATCTATAAAAATGATCAAAGCATCACAAAAGCAGTTACAACGAAGAAAAAGATCATAAACACATCAAAAAAGTTTTGGAAAAATTAAAAGAGGATCTAGATAAACAAGACTGGAATGAAGTGTATGTTGATGATGTGAACAGATCATATGATGAGTTTATGAATATCTTGGAAGCTCTGTATGAAAAGAATTGTGTGCGAACAAATTACACTAAGAGAAATATGGTTGACCAACCATGGATGACAAAAGGGTTGAGAAATGCTTGTAAAAAAAAAAAATTATTTGTATTCATGTTTCTTGAAATTGCGAAGTCAGAGCGCTGAAGAAAAATATAAAAAGTATAAAAATAAATTAGTAGGGATTATAAGGAAACATAAGAAAGAATATTATAGTAAATTATTAGATAAAAGTAATGGTGATATGAAAGCAACATGGCGAGTAATGAATAGTGTCCTGAAGAATCATAAAGCAAAAACTGGTATTTCAAAATATTTTGTAAAAGACAACGATGAAATTCATGATGAAAATGAAATTGTAAATGAATTTAATCAATATTTTGTGAATGTTGGATCAAGCCTTGCAGCTAAGATACCAAAAGTAGATAAAAATGTGACCCACTCAATTACAGGTTGTGCAAATAGTATTTTTCTAAATGGAACTAACAAAGAGGAAATAATGAATGTAGTAAAACATCTTACAGACAAGAGATCGAAAGACTGGGTGGACATGGATATGATGTTTGTGAAGGACATAATGAGCCATGTTATTGAGCCGTTCACATACATATGTAACTTATCATTTTCAACAGGAATATTTCCAGATAATATGAAAGTAGCTAAGGTCGTTCCTCTTTTTAAAAATGGTGATAAATGTGTATTCAACAATTATAGACCTATATCCTTGTTACCACAGTTTTCAAAAATTCTTGAAAAACTATTTGTAAACAGACTAGACCAATTTATAGATAAACAAAATATTCTAAGCAACAGTCAGTATGGGTTTAGATAAAAAAAACTCTACATCAATGGCTCTCATGGAATTAATGGAACAAATAACTACTGCTGTCGATCAAAAACAATATTGTATCAGTATCTTTGTTGATTTAAAAAAAGCATTCGATACTATTGATCACACCATTCTCCTAGAAAAACTGAACAAATATGGTATTAGAGGACCAGCATTACAGTGGGTATCTAGCTACTTAAAAGATAGGAAACAATTTGTACAAATAAATGATGTAAGATCTGACCTCTGTAATATCACATGTGGAGTTCCCCAAGGCTCTGTACTTGGACCAAAGCTTTTTATTTTATATGTGAATGACTTGGTAAATGTGTCAGGACTCCTTAAATGTGTACTTTTTGCTGATGATACCACTTTTTTCTGTTTAGGTGAAGATATAGAACAAATGTTGGAATTGATAAAGACAGAATTTGTCAAGATACAAACTTGGTTTAAAATAAATAAATTATCATTAAATCTAGAGAAAACTAATTACATGATATTCGGTAATAAAAAGAAAACTGTTGATGTCCCACTCAAAATTGAGGATGTTGAGATTTGTAGAATGAGTGAGGTGAAGTTTTTGGGTGTTATCATTGATGACAAACTGACATGGAAACAACACATAAATTCTGTAAGAATAAAAATAGCTAAATCGATAGCAGTACTGTACAAAGTCAGAGACCTATTGAATGATAAAGCTCTGTATTTGTTGTATAACACAATCATTGTTCCACACTTAATCTATTGCATTGATGTTTGGGGGAATGCGTGTAAAACAATCACAAAACCTATTTTTGTATTACAGAAAAGAGCTGTAAGAATTATCACTAGAAAGCATTACCGTCATCCATCAAGTACATTATTCTATCACCTAAAGTTATTGAAGTTCCATGATTTGGTAGACTATAATATTTTATCAGTTATGTATAGAGCTCAAAATAATGCATTACCTTTAAATATCCAAATGCACTTTGTTAAAAGACAAAGTTGTTATAATCTTAAGGGGACAGAGTTGTTTGTAAAACCACAATTCAGAACCAGTTTGAAGGGACGTTCTACCTCAATCCAGGGAATTAGATTATGGAATGGCTTGGAGAATGTAGTTAAAAATGCCAAGTCAATGTTTACATTTAAAAAATGATCAAAACAAATGTGTTAAAAAATATATGAAATAGCGTAATGTGTATTGTATCAATTAGAAAGAGTTAGTCATTTTGTACTGTTGGTTGAAGATTATTGTTTAATCTGATTGTTGGAAAAAGTTGGTTGAAGATTATTATTGTTTACATGGCTGATTATTGTTGTTTAATCTGATTGTTGTAAGTAAGGGGCAGATATAATAAGATTTATTCTTCTTTCTGCTACCTTTCATTTTTTTACATTTTGTACACTATCATTCAATGAGATTGTCTTGTATTGTTTCTTTTGTAAAAAAATGAACAAATTTAATAAACATAAACATAAACACACAGACAAGACAGGGAGTAACAACACACAACTGGGAACAATTAACAGAACAAGGCTGACTCTGAAACGTGGGAGGTAAACCAGGGTGACAGAACTCTAGGTTGAAATAATAATAAAACAAACGTGTGGACTAGATTAGAAGGGGACCTAAAACATGTAGACTACACCAGAAGGGGACCTAAAATAAACATGAAGACTAAACGAGAATAAACATGAAGACTAAACTAGACGGGGACATAAAATAGAATAAACATGAAGACTAAACATGAAGACTAAACTAGAAGGGGAACTAAAGGAAATATGCAGACTGAACTAGACGGGGACCTAAAATAAACATGAAGACTAATCAAGAATAAGCATGAAGACAAGACCAACAGAGGGAAGGAGAACAACAGGCAGACCTGAGGGACAACATGTAAAACCAATCAGACTGAGACAGAGGGAGCCACCCTTACAGTACCCCCCCTCTCAAAGATGCCCCCCGGCGTCCCCAAAGAACACCCCCCAAAAAAACAGGGCCCGGGACAAACGCTAAACATAAAAGCCAAACCAGAAAAAACAACGAGAGCCACAAAAAACCAAAACCAGGAACACTGCGGGAAACCAAACCTAGACTAAACTAGAAACTCAAAACACTCCCAAGCATCGCGGCCAGGAGGTCGATAGCAGCCAAAGACCCCCCAGGCTAGCGACCGGGGGACCGACAGTTACGCAGGACCCCATCAGGCGGACGACTGGGAGGCTGCCCAACGAGCCGGACCATTTCAGGCGGGCGACCGGGGGACCATCCGTTGCGCAGGACCCCATCTGGCAGAGGACCGGGAGGCCGTCCAACACGCAGAACCACTTCAGGCAGGCGACCGCGAGGCCGTCCAACACCAAAGGCAGGAACCATGGGGGCATAAACTTCGTCGGCTAGTGCACAGTCCTCTGCGGCTGGAGCACAAGGCGAAGGAACGCCAGCGAGCACAGAGTCGCCGACGTCTCCCGTGGATATGTCGAGCGTAGAGACCTTGAGCGCAGAGACCTTGAGCGCAAAGACCTCGAGAGTAGAGACGTCTGGCGCCGAGAGTCGAGATGTCTGGCGTCGATAGTCGAGACGCCTGGCGTCGAGGAGACATCGGGCATCGAGGAGATGTTGGGCGTCGAGACGAGACGCCTGGCGTCGAGACGAGAGTCGAGGAGACGTCTGGCGTCGAGACGTGGAGACGTCTGGCGTAGAGACGAGAGTCGAGGAGACGTCTGGCGTAGAGACGAGAGTCGAGGAGACGTCTAGCGTAGAGACGAGAGTCGAGGAGACGTCTGGCGTAGAGACGAGAGTCGAGGAGACGTCTGGCGTAGAGACGAGAGTCGAGGAGACGTCTGGCGTAGAGACGAGAGTCGAGGAGACGTCACCGAGCGCAGAGACATCGAACGCAGAGACGCCATCGATGTGGAGAACCTCAGTTGACATTGAGGCGTCAACAATGCGTGGACCCTCCGTAGACGTGGAGGCGTCCGCAGTGCGGAGACCCTCCGTAGACGTGGAGGCGTCTGCGGTGCGGAGACCCTCCGTAGACGTGGAGGCGTCTGCGGTGCGGAGACCCTCTGTAGACATGGAGAGAGCACCCCCTGGTGCCGAAGGTAGAGCAATGCCCTCTGGAGCCGGAGGCAGGGCAGTGCCCTCTGGAGCCGGAGCGCCCTCTGGAGCCAGAGGTAGTGTAACGCCCTCTAGAGCCAGAGACAGGGCAGCAACCTCTGGAGCCGAAGGCAGGGCAGCACCCTCTGGAGCCGGAGGCAGGGCAGCGTCCTCTGGAGCCGGAGGCAGGGCAGTGCCCTCTGGAGCCGGAGGCAGGGCAGCGCCCTCTGGAGCCGGAGGCAGGGCAACGCCCTCTGGAGCCGGAGGCAAGGCAGCGTCCTCTGGAGCCGGAGGTAAGGCAGCACCCTCTGGAGCCGGAGGCAGGGCAGCGCCCTCTGGAGCCGGAGGCAGGGCAACGCCCTCTGGAGCCTGAGTTGGAGGCAGGGCAGCGCCCTCTGGAGCCGGAGGCAGGGCGGCGCCCTCTGGAGCCGGCTGCGAGACCTCAGGGCAGCAGAAGATGTGGACGACACCCTCCGGGTCCGGGTCCCACCCGGAACAGGAAGCATGGGAGGAGTCCTCCAGGACCCTCCCCGTACAGGCAACGTGAAGGGCTCCCTCCCGGGAACCCTCGAGGCATGATGGTGCTAAAGGTACTGATGTCGGAAGTACAACATCCTCTGTAGACGCAATTGGCCGCTCCACACAGTTTTCTTCCTTCCCTCCTGTGCGCGCCATTTCCTTGTGGGAAGCGTCCGAAGACGAATCAGACCCAGAGTCCGGTTCCGATCCAGTTCCTGAAACACCGCGTCGCCGAAGGAGGCGGCGACCGGCAAAGACAAACATTTCCGGATTTCTGCCTGTTTTCCCTCCGGTTTCTCCCACGCCATCAGACGGGTCGAGGAGGACTGCGGAGGAGGAGGGATTCCTTCTCCCGCGTTCCGTGACGTCACAGGAGAGCCATCCCTTGAAGGCGGGGTGTGAATCCCACAACACGGTTGAGAGGAGACTCCCTCACAAGACCCCACCACAGAAGGAGTGTTCAAGCTCCCGCTCTGAAGAGGATCACACGTCGACCACAGGGGTCGCTATGGAACCCAGATCTTAGACTACTCTCACTTGCCAGCAAATGCAAAAGCTGATTAATGCTGCTATTGAAAATCTGGACCATCATTACAAAATGAAGGCCTTTTCCATAGTTGAAGACATAATCACCAACAATACCTGTCTGATACCAAACCCAGGTCTCACACAAATATTGACTCTTGTTAGGGCTTTGAGAGATAAGTCCAGAGCGTTTGTTACTGTGTGTTCTGATGTTTCAGATTGTGCCGACTCCTCTGCAGCAATAGAGGGCGCTGCTACCATTGAGAATGCAGCCATTCATACGCCTGCTGAGATGGCCGTTGTTCCAGCACCAGAGGGTGCTGTTATCCCAGTATCCACAGGGGGTGCTATGGAACTAGAACACAAGGTCACTCTAATCTTTCGGCAGCTCCACACACATTTTTCTGTTGGACTGGAGCGTGAGGTCTTGGGTGTTCTTCAGCAGCTCTTGACCCTTTTTATGTTTGCTGTCTCTAGTACAGATCCTTGTTATAAAAACAATAGTCTCCTAATGATGGAACAGTTATTAATGTCTAGACACAGTTTTTTAGTTCACCCTGATTTTGCACAGTTGTTAAAAATGATTACAACCCTGAAGACCTTATACTCCGAACTTTCTACCTCTCATCCTGCTGAGTCGTCCCTAGTTTCCGCAGGAAGTGCTGCTGCTACAGAGAGCACAGACACTACAGAAAGCTTGGACACTAAGGACTCTGGATTGGCGCCACCAGGGGGCGCTATGTCTTCTGCATCCACAGAGGGTGCCATGTCCTCTGTATCCACAGAGGGTGCCATGTCCTCTGTATCCACAGAGGGTGCCATGTCCTCTGTATCCACAGAGGGTGCTATGCCTCCAGTGTCTACAAACAGACTGCAGACAGAGTATATATACACACAGACAAGACAGGGAGTAACGACACACACCTGGGAACAATTAACAGAACAAGGTTGACTCTGAAACGTGGGAGGTAAACCAGGGTGACAGAACTCTAGGTTGAACTAATAATAAAACAAACGTGTGGACTAGATTAGAAGGGGACCTAAACATGTAGACTACACAAGAAGGGGACCTAAAATAAACATGAAGACTAAACGAGAATAAACATGAAGACTAAACTAGACGGGGACCTAAAATAAACATGAAGACTAAACAAGAATAAGCATGAAGACAAGACCAACAGAGGGAAGGAGAACAACAGGCAGACCTGAGGGACAACATGTAAAACCAATCAGACTGAGACAGAGGGAGCCACCCTTATGCCTCATCCTCACCTAAAGCATATTGCGCTTCCAAAAATCTCCAAACGCACTGTACTGGCTGCTTGTCAACAGATGACTTCCTCATCTAATGCGTCTGCAGTGGGAGGAGGAGCGTGTTGGTCCTCTTCCGGTGGTGGTGTTTGTTTATTTCCGGTCTCAGAAAAATGGCGGACGCAATACGAAGAATTGCCTTGTTGTACTTAATCTACAAAGCAGCAACACGCAGACGCCGTGCACAACGACGATTCTGGATTCACCCCACATTAGAGAGGCGTCATGAATTCGGTGAATTTCACCATCTGATCCAGGAGCTGCGCGCAGACGAGGAGCGCTTTCAGCGGTACTTCCGTGTCACCCGCGCCCAGTTTGACGACCTGCTGTAAGTTTCTCCTCCATGTTTACCTGTTTACATGTTGCGTGATCACATGGCAGAGTCTCTCCTGATTGGTCCTGATTGTTTGCTGCTGAGCAGCGAGCTGTGGAAGCACGGCATTCCGTGCTTCCACAGTCGCTGCTCGGATGCGACGCGGGAGTAGGAAACAGCTGCTGCTCACTTTCGCGCTGCTTGTATGCTGTAGATGCGCCGCAACACGACCCGCTGCTCCAAGATGCGCGTCCCCTTAGACTTTCAATGTAAAGTGGCTGTTTCGGCTGCGCGAGATGCGTGCGGTGGGGATCCAGCATTACACTTCCACCTGCATTAGACCAACATGTTGCCTTCCCCAATCTGTCCTGATTCCTCTGTCATCTTCTCTTCCTTCTCTCCATCATCACAGCTGAATGACATTAATTTTGTGTTAAGTAGGTTTAAAAATACAGCAGCCAAACCACAATAGAAATGAAACTTTAATTTAATGATCTCCTTGTTGGATAACAGTTACTGACTGGACATTTAATCTTATCTGACTTACCAGATACATCACAACACACACCACTGTAGTGATATTAAATAAGACATTTAAACTCAGGTGTCCCTCTGCCAAAAAGGTTGGTAACATGGGTCACCAACCTTTTTGAGTCTAAGGGCTATAGTGACACTGAGGACTAATTTGTCTGATACACACATAAACTTGTACAACTCATCTTTAATTAAAGAATCAATAACAATAAATGTACATATGAGTGAATAAATTGTAGCACTGCATTGGAACATAGCTGGGAACTGCCACCACAACAGTTTAGCTTTCCTCTGTTAATATTTCCTGAGTTTTATTTAGGTCATTCTTACACTTAGTGTGTGGATGTGTGTGATGTATCAAATATTCAGAAACATATTAAACAAATCACGTCTATAGGGGAGGCAACATTTATTTAACAGCCAAATATGGGATGATTCCTATTAGGCCAGCTTTAGCTAACCTGAATATTTTACAAGCTTCCTGTCCTGCTCATACACTGACTGTACTTACCTACCATCTTTTAACCACATTGAAAGGCTTTTTTTCCATCTTGCCAACAACTTCCTTCTTCCTTTTTCTGTTTTGCGCCCTGGATAGTTTTTTTTCTGCCGCTCCAGTGCACGAGTGAAAACATAAATAAATAAATAAATAAATAAATAAATAACGCGCCTGTGGGCGCGTGTTCACAGCAGCACCTGTGTGTAGGGAGAGCAGGGAGATAGGAGGAGGGAAATGATGGAGCAAGGGGGCGCCAAATCAGTGCTGTTACCCTGTTATTGTCATTTCATACAGTTAAAAAAATGCTTGCTAGAAAAACGTTTTTTTTTTTTCTAGAGACGGTTTTGACGCCCCCTTAAGTGCAGCGCCCCCATGCGGTGCATCCACGGCATAGTGGCCATATCCGCCACTGAAAACAATCACCAAGTCTTCATGTGAGTTAGTTCGCTGTGGCGACCCCTGAAGAAGGGAGCAACCGAAAGAAGAAGGGATATATATATACATACATACACACATATATATATATATATACTTATATATATATATACACACATATATATACACATATGTATATATATATATATATATACACACATAT
>JBBPBX010090798.1:0-14049 GCA_038048925.1 Garcialebias charrua
TATATATATATAGATAGATAGATAGATAGATAGATAGATAGATAGATAGATAGATAGATAGATAGATAGATAGATAGATAGATAGATGGATAGATGGATAGATATAGATGTCATTCTGCATTTTGCTGGAACTGTTCCTCTTTAGTCAGGCATCATGATTAAAAGTATTGACAAAATTCGGGACAGAAACGCTGTTGTGGAGAACTGGTTTTGTACCACAAAATCAGTGATTCTGAAGTACAAACTGCAGAGCAGGTGATTTTATGCAAGTACAACAGGAATTTGTTACAGGCAGACTAAAGGGACTAAGATTTTTGAAAAAGAAAAGAAAATCCAACTCAGAAGACAAAGAAAAAACAGAGACATCAGACACACTCCCATTATCCCATTTGTATTTAGGACAAAGCAGCTGAAGCAGTTCAAGCAAGACGTGAAAGGAATGAAGAGCTTGTGGACTTCATTGTAGACCAGAGAGGTGTCGAGAATAGTCTTAAAGTAAGGCCTTACTTTTGTTGATCTATTACAGATTAATGCTTACAATGCACTTCTAATACTTTTAGGGTGTTTCCAACAATTCAGTTAAGTGTATTACTATATTTTGTTTCTTAATTACGTAGCCTTATATGAGAAAACAACACACACTGGTTGTTTGTGATGCAAAAATTAAGTAACAATTTAATGGAATTAGTAACAGCAAAGAAATATATGAATTGGGCAGCAAAAATATTACAACAACATTCTGTTCACATAAAACATGAAAAGGTTAGTGTACTGTTTCACATTAAATAAATTTGCTTTGTAACACTTACATATATTTAAAAATAAAAGATTTTGCCAATCACTTTAAAACACAGTACCAAAATGGATAACTGTAAATTTTTATTCAAAATCACCTTTGGAGGCTCTACTAATCTTGTTGTAAAATAAGAGACCTCAGAAAGTAATTGCGTTTGTCTTTTTATTTTAAAGGACATTCTATCCGGCACAGTGACTCCACATTTTACATTGAAAGAAAGGTGGGTTCCAATCTTTATTGATGATGAGGCACAACTCGACAGAATCATGAAATACCTGTCAGACTTGATGGACAGCTGCAACGACATGTCATCTGAAGTTCAGAGCATGATCTCTTTAGACAGGATAAAGTACATGCTGGTTGTCATGTTGTCAGAGGTAAGCTACCGTTGTAATTATTAAATGTGTTTAACATTAACATGTAGTTCATCATTAATAATACATTTAAAAATTAAATGTATTCAATAATTTCAAAAATCAGAATTTGGATTACATATAAGGTGTAAATTTTATTGTGAACCTTATTCAATTACCTCAGTCAACAGTAATATGACAATTATTTAGGGACAATAAAACATATACTTAAGTAAGGAATGACACACTTTAAGGTGAGTAAGTGTTGTTGCATGTGCATCATATGACAAACCAACATTCACTTATGCACATATCTTAAGTTACATTGCCAATTCATATATGTCATCCTCTTTTATTTATGTTTTTCTTCCTGGTCATTGGCTAAAAAAAAGGCTGCTAGTAGTATATAAACAATTAAAAAATATCCTTTGTGTGGAATGTCCAGTGGTTTCACAGATACGTAATAAATGAGGAGAAGCAGCGCCTGAAATAAGGATAAATGTTAGAAAAGTGCTAAGTAAAATGGAAGGTTTGTGATCAATCTGTATTATGAATGAAATAAATATTTGGATATTTTCAAATAACATATTTTTATGTAACACAGGCAACTATAAATGCATTGGTCAACAAAAAAGCGCTGACCAGGGCTGAGGCTGTGGACCTGATTGAGCATTGCCAGATGGAGGAGAGGTAAGCAAATTAGAGTGTCTGAAGCTGTATTAGCATCTTTACTATTCATTATATTTAGACAAGTAATTTTCTATTTATTCATAATGTAATGTCTTTTTTTGCAGCGAGAGAGACGAGCTGGTTATGCAGTTGACAAGAGAACTAGAGAAACGTTCAAATGTTTAAAGTAAAAAAAGAGTTTTGAAACCATCCATCCATCCATCCATCTTCTTCCGCTTATCCGGGGTCGGGTCGCGGGGGTAGCAGCCTAAGTAGGGAGGCCCAGACTTCCCTCTCCCCAGCCACTTGGAGCAGCTCCTCCGGGGGAATCCCAAGGCGTTCCCAGGCCAGCCGAGAAACATAGTCCCTCCAGCGTGTCCTGGGTCTTCCTCTGGGTCTCCTCCCGGTGGGACATGCCCGGAACACCTCACCAGGGAGGCGTCCAGGAGGCATCCTAACCAGATGCCCGAGCCACCTCAACTGGCTCCTCTCGATGTGGAGAAGCAGCGGCTCTACTCCGAGTCCCTCCCGGATGACTGAGCTTCTCACCCTATCTCTAAGGGAGAGTCCAGCCACCCTGCGGAGAAAACTCATTTCAGCCGCTTGTATCCGAGATCTTGTTCTTTCGGTCATAACCCAAAGTTCAATGTGAGATGGGTGGTGGCCGAGGGCGGGGACCCTGGCGGTCTGATCCTCGGCTACAGAAGCTGGCCATTGGGACATGGAATGAGTTTTGAAACCAAATTGTAAAAAGTACTAAGTTTTGCATTTTTCCATTTTCTTTAATAATACTTGTTTAACAGTTGAAACAAAAACACAGAAGAAGAGACGTTCTTATTTATGCTTTTCTTTAAATTCTTCTAAAAAATATGTTATTACTGTAGAATAAATGTTATATATTCAAAGTAGATGACATGCCAGGTTATGAAGATAGTCTGTTGTGGTTCGAAAACAATGCAAGCTTGAGAGGGGAAGGTTGTCAATGTGCCTGTTGTTGTCAAGTGTTTGTCTGAGCAGTGTGCTGTCTAACCAGCCTGTGTGATGTCCCTGTTCCCTTGATTTCTAGTTCCATGCCAAGTAATTTTTTGTGCCTCCTGGAAAGCCTTTTTGTTGCATGTTAAATAAAGTTTTAAATTATTTTTGAAATACACTTGTGCCCTGGGTCATTGTGCCAGTATCCATCACAATGGCATATTCATTGATGAGGAGTGATTACAGTTGATTACGTTTCTCGGATAATTGATAAAACTGATAAATTAAAAACAAATAACTAAACAAAGTCATTGAAGCATAAGGCATAAACATTGATGAAAATTTCATTTATTGAAGTTTCACAAATCAGAAAAAGGTTTCACAAAGCTCAAACTTAGTTTTATATATTCTTCTATTAGTCTAGAACAATATAGTCCTGGTTTGAAGAGTCTAGGTCTTGTGGTTTCTGAGACTGCACTGCTGAGAGTTACTAATGATGTCCTCTTGGCTGCTGACACTGGCTCTCCCTCCATCCTTGTCCTCCTTGACCTCACTGCAGCCTTCGACACTGTGGACCATAGTATCCTCCTCCACCGTCTTCATGTGGAGGTCGGTCTCTGTGACACCGTCCTGGACTGGTTTAAATCTTTCCTCTCCAATAGGCTGGAATGTGTTAGTCTTGGCAACGCCACGTCCCAGACAGTCTCTGTCTCCTGTGGTGTCCCTCAGGGGTCGGTTCTGGGGCCCCTGTTGTTTTCCCTTTACATGCTGCCTTTAGGTCAAATTATTAATCAGTTCAACATTTCTTTTCACTGTTATGCCGACGATACACAGCTTTACATCAGGACTGGAGCATCCTCATCTTCCACCTTGTCATCTCCATCTTCACTCACTGCCCTCTCTGCCTGCCTGGAGGCAATTAGGGCATGGATGAATCAGAACTTTCTTCAATTAAACTGCTCCAAGACCGAGGCCATACTGATTGGCACCCCTCACCAGGTACAGACATCTACTATAACAACACTTTCCTTTTCTGGACAAGACATCCCCCTCTCCACCTCTGTTACTAATCTTGGAATAAAAATGGACTCCAATCTTACATTTGAAAATCACATTAAGCTTCTGTTTAAAACTTGCTTCTTCCATCTTCGAAACATCTCTAGACTTCGCCCATCCCTAACTTTTTCCGATGCTGAGAAGCTCGTCCATGCTTTTGTCTCCTCCAGGCTCGACTACTGCAACTCCCTGTTTATTGGAATCCCTGGCAAAAACCTTCAGAAACTTCAATATATTCAAAACAGTGCTGCAAGGATCTTGTTGCGAGTTCGTAAATTTGAACATATTACGCCCATTCTTCATAACCTTCATTGGCTTCCTGTCGCCTACAGAATTCAGTACAAAACTGCTCTCATTACACATCAATGCTTACATGGAGCTTCACCAGATTATCTGAAGGATATTCTTATTCCACACTCATCCACCCGGTCGCTGCGGTCACAGAACAGTAATCTCCTTCACATTCCGAGAACCAAATTAAGGACCATGGGAGACCGGGCTTTCAGTGTGGCTGCCCCCCGCCTGTGGAACTCTCTTCCTGACTGTCTGAGGGTCCCACAGTCTGTGGTTGACTTTAAGAGCGGCTTGAAGACCTTTCTTTTCAACCGAGCATACTCTACCTCCTCATGATTCTACTTTTGATTCTTAGTTGATACTGTTATTGATTTTACTTGTTTTATTACTTGTTTTATTGACATTTAATTTCTGTTGCACCGTGTAGCACTTTGAGATTTTCATTAATGAAAAGTGCGTTATAAATTGAATTCATTATTATTATTATTATTATTGACCTGGACCAGGTCTAATGTGGTCCAGTAGCCTAAAAATGATGAAAAACAAACTTTGTGGAAGTTTCACAAATCAGAAAAACGTTTCACAAAGCTCAAACTTAGTTTTATATATTCTTCTATTAGTCTAGAACAATATAGTCCTGGTTTGAAGAGTCTAGGTGTTGTGGTTTCTGAGCTGGACCAGGTCTAATGTGGTCCAGTAGCCTAAAAATGATGAAAAACAAACTTTGTGGAAGTTTCACAAATCAGAAAAACGTTTCACAAAGCTCAAACTTAGTTTTATATATTCTTCTATTAGTCTAGAATAATATAGTCCTGGTTTGAAGAGTCTAGGTGTTGTGGTTTCTGACCTGGACCAGGTCTAATGTGGTCCAGTAGCCTAAAAATGATGAAAAACAAACTTTGTGGAAGTTTCACAAATCAGAAAAAGGTTTCACAAAGCTCAAACTTAGTTTTATATATTCTTCTATTAGTCTAGAATAATATAGTCCTGGTTTGAAGAGTCTAGGTGTTGTGGTTTCTGACCTGGACCAGGTCTAATGTGGTCCAGTATCCTAAAAATGATGAAAAACAAACTTTGTGGAAGTTTCACAAATCAGAAAAACGTTTCACAAAGCTCAAACTTAGTTTTATATATTCTTCTATTAGTCTAGAACAATATAGTCCTGGTTTGAAGAGTCTAGGTGTTGTGGTTTCTGACCTGGACCAGGTCTAATGTGGTCCAGTATCCTAAAAATGATGAAAAACAAACTTTGTGGAAGTTTCACAAATCAGAAAAACGTTTCACAAAGCTCAAACTTAGTTTTATATATTCTTCTATTAGTCTAGAATAATATAGTCCTGGTTTGAAGAGTCTAGGTCTTGTGGTTTCTGACCTGGACCAGGTCTAATGTGGTCCAGTAGCCTAAAAATGATGAAAAACAAACTTTGTGGAAGTTTCACAAATCAGAAAAAGGTTTCACAAAGCTCAAGCTTAGTTTTATATATTCTTCTATTAGTCTAGAACAATATAGTCCTGGTTTGAAGAGTGTAGGTGTTGTGGTTTCTGACCTGGACCAGGTCTAATGTGGTCCAGTAGCCTAAAAATGATGAAAAACAAACTTTGTGGAAGTTTCACAAATCAGAAAAACGTTTCACAAAGCTCAAACTTAGTTTTATATATTCTTCTATTAGTCTAGAACAATATAGTCCTGGTTTGAAGAGTCTAGGTGTTGTGGTTTCTGAGCTGGACCAGGTCTAATGTGGTCCAGTAGCCTAAAAATGATGAAAAACAAACTTTGTGGAAGTTTCACAAATCAGAAAAACGTTTCACAAAGCTCAAACTTAGTTTTATATATTCTTCTATTAGTCTAGAACAATATAGTCCTGGTTTGAAGAGTCTAGGTGTTGTGGTTTCTGAGCTGGACCAGGTCTAATGTGGTCCAGTAGCCTAAAAATGATGAAAAACAAACTTTGTGGAAGTTTCACAAATCAGAAAAACGTTTCACAAAGCTCAAACTTAGTTTTATATATTCTTCTATTAGTCTAGAATAATATAGTCCTGGTTTGAAGAGTCTAGGTGTTGTGGTTTCTGAGCTGGACCAGGTCTAATGTGGTCCAGTAGCCTAAAAATGATGAAAAACAAACTTTGTGGAAGTTTCACAAATCAGAAAAAGGTTTCACAAAGCTCAAACTTAGTTTTATATATTCTTCTATTAGTCTAGAATAATATAGTCCTGGTTTGAAGAGTCTAGGTGTTGTGGTTTCTGAGCTGGACCAGGTCTAATGTGGTCCAGTAGCCTAAAAATGATGAAAAACAAACTTTGTGGAAGTTTCACAAATCAGAAAAACGTTTCACAAAGCTCAAACTTAGTTTTATATATTCTTCTATTAGTCTAGAATAATATAGTCCTGGTTTGAAGAGTCTAGGTGTTGTGGTTTCTGACCTGGACCAGGTCTAATGTGGTCCAGTAGCCTAAAAATGATGAAAAACAAACTTTGTGGAAGTTTCACAAATCAGAAAAAGGTTTCACAAAGCTCAAGCTTAGTTTTATATATTCTTCTATTAGTCTAGAACAATATAGTCCTGGTTTGAAGAGTGTAGGTGTTGTGGTTTCTGACCTGGACCAGGTCTAATGTGGTCCAGTAGCCTAAAAATGATGAAAAACAAACTTTGTGGAAGTTTCACAAATCAGAAAAACGTTTCACAAAGCTCAAACTTAGTTTTATATATTCTTCTATTAGTCTAGAATAATATAGTCCTGGTTTGAAGAGTCTAGGTGTTGTGGTTTCTGAGCTGGACCAGGTCTAATGTGGTCCAGTAGCCTAAAAATGATGAAAAACAAACTTTGTGGAAGTTTCACAAATCAGAAAAACGTTTCACAAAGCTCAAACTTAGTTTTATATATTCTTCTATTAGTCTAGAACAATATAGTCCTGGTTTGAAGAGTCTAGGTGTTGTGGTTTCTGAGCTGGACCAGGTCTAATGTGGTCCAGTAGCCTAAAAATGATGAAAAACAAACTTTGTGGAAGTTTCACAAATCAGAAAAACGTTTCACAAAGCTCAAACTTAGTTTTATATATTCTTCTATTAGTCTAGAATAATATAGTCCTGGTTTGAAGAGTCTAGGTGTTGTGGTTTCTGAGCTGGACCAGGTCTAATGTGGTCCAGTAGCCTAAAAATGATGAAAAACAAACTTTGTGGAAGTTTCACAAATCAGAAAAACGTTTCACAAAGCTCAAACTTAGTTTTATATATTCTTCTATTAGTCTAGAACAATATAGTCCTGGTTTGAAGAGTCTAGGTGTTGTGGTTTCTGAGCTGGACCAGGTCTAATGTGGTCCAGTAGCCTAAAAATGATGAAAAACAAACTTTGTGGAAGTTTCACAAATCAGAAAAACGTTTCACAAAGCTCAAACTTAGTTTTATATATTCTTCTATTAGTCTAGAATAATATAGTCCTGGTTTGAAGAGTCTAGGTGTTGTGGTTTCTGACCTGGACCAGGTCTAATGTGGTCCAGTAGCCTAAAAATGATGAAAAACAAACTTTGTGGAAGTTTCACAAATCAGAAAAAGGTTTCACAAAGCTCAAACTTAGTTTTATATATTCTTCTATTAGTCTAGAACAATATAGTCCTGGTTTGAAGAGTCTAGGTGTTGTGGTTTCTGACCTGGACCAGGTCTAATGTGGTCCAGTAGCCTAAAAATGATGAAAAACAAACTTTGTGGAAGTTTCACAAATCAGAAAAACGTTTCACAAAGCTCAAACTTAGTTTTATATATTCTTCTATTAGTCTAGAATAATATAGTCCTGGTTTGAAGAGTCTAGGTGTTGTGGTTTCTGACCTGGACCAGGTCTAATGTGGTCCAGTAGCCTAAAAATGATGAAAAACAAACTTTGTGGAAGTTTCACAAATCAGAAAAAGGTTTCACAAAGCTCAAACTTAGTTTTATATATTCTTCTATTAGTCTAGAATAATATAGTCCTGGTTTGAAGAGTCTAGGTGTTGTGGTTTCTGACCTGGACCAGGTCTAATGTGGTCCAGTAGCCTAAAAATGATGAAAAACAAACTTTGTGGAAGTTTCACAAATCAGAAAAACGTTTCACAAAGCTCAAACTTAGTTTTATATATTCTTCTATTAGTCTAGAATAATATAGTCCTGGTTTGAAGAGTCTAGGTGTTGTGGTTTCTGAGCTAGAGCAGATTAAACCCGCTCAAGGTACTGAAAAATTAGTTGTACAGTAATATCCCTTTACATGTAGTCATTTGCCGAATCGGAAGCTGGAATCGGAAGCTAACTTCAGCTTCGTTATAAGCAACTGGTTTCTACAGCTCAGCTGTGGCATTACTTCATTAGTTAAGAGCATGAAACTGATTTAATCATAATAAGTTAGACAACGCCACCCTGGGAATTTCACCCAGAGATTATTATCTTATTGTTTGTTGTGCCCTGCAGGTTCGCTTTGCACAAATTGAAGCTTCCGGGACAACTGTTCAATATAACATAAAAATTTATTAACCATTAGTGTAACACATCTTAAACACCCTTAAAAGTCAATGTTCATTTTGAAATATATTTCTATCAGTATTACATTACACCCATTATGTTCTATTATTTGTATTCACTTAATTCTGCCTTATAATATGAAATGTGACACAAGGCAGAACGTTTTTCTCTCTGGCTTTGTTTTCAATCGGTCTTTTGCACGTGACGTCACGGCTCGTATCTTTTTGCACCTCCGGTCGCCATTTTGGGTGGATACCGGTTCATTTAAAGTTTAAATGAACCGGTATCCACCCAAAATGGCTCATTTCCGCGGCACACCTGACGATCACTCGCGGCACACTAGTGTGCCACGGCACAGTGGTTGAAAAACACTGATTTAAACAGAGGAAGTCCATGTTAAACACAGTGCGATACAGAACAATAACATCAGCAAAATGCAAACTAAATATAAAAATGAGCAGAAGCCTTATAGAGAGAAACTCAACCTTGAAGCCAGAGAACGTTACATGGTGAAGTTAGCTTCAATTAACAACATTGATCCTTACGTGGTAGCAGCTAAGGCATGGACTTCCTCTGTTTAAATGAACCGGTCTCCACCCAATATGGCGACCGGGAGTGCAAAATGTCACGTGTCTGCAAAAGACCGATAGGGAAGAGTTACACGCCTGCAAAATTCAACAGACCCAACATTTGATGTTTACATTGAAGCTGATAGTTTATTGGCAGAAAGGAGGGTCACGTGGTAGTGTAGGTGGTCCCAGGGCGGTCCCGAAGCAGTCCCAGGCGGTTCCAGGTTCCAGGAGGCGGTGACGACATCCGGAGGTTTATAACCGTGGCCCTGCCTTTGAAGATGTGTGTGTGGACTTGTGCTCGGTGAGAGGTCTGTTTACAGCTGCAAGGTTAATCCTTATATGTACAATAAACCTGCGAATTAACTTGCACATTCGTTTCAGAGTTTCCTTCAACCTTTTGAATTCGTAACAATTTGAGTAATTCATGAAAATTGGGCTGCTAAACCACCACAACTTCTTTCACCCCAACTAAAGAAACAAACAACCCCCCAAAAAAACCTTTAAACCCCAAAAACACTGAATTACTCCACACACAAATAAACATTTACCCACACATAAATAAACATTTACAATAAATATATACAGATCACCATTCGACCGGGGTGGCACTCGCGTCACATTCCAGCGACAAGCAGCTGGCCGCACTGACGTCACACTCTACGCGTCGCAGTGGGAAACGGCTGACGACGCCAGAGGCAGTGGCTGTGTCTCAATTCAGGGGCTGGGTCCTCATGAGTGCGCATTTGTCGGCCGCATACGTCATTGCCCCGCGCGGAGGACTGTCCCAATTCGAAGACTCCTCCTCATGCGGCCGAGGAATGCGGCCTACTTCCTGTCGAAATCTGAGGATGCATCCGTGAATCCTTCAAGACGGAGGCTATCCCAGAATTCATAGCGCCAGCAGAGATTTCGCGGGGGGGGGACTTTCTGCGTGCAGGGGCGGGACTGCTGCGTGTTGTTGAGTCATCAGCTCGTTCTAACTCATTAAAATTTAACTACAGAAACGACAAAAAAAATATTTGTTAGCTGAATATATATTAGTGTTTCTGAGTTTAATGTTTGTTAATAACTGATTACAAATCAGCTTATTTTACACGTGCGTAGCAAGGATTTTCTGAGGGGCGATCTGTTAAAACTCAGAGTGGACCTACAAAAAGCAAGCTGCCCAGTAGGTTACTGCACTAAGCATTGGGTTGGCGCACAGATACTTTTCGCAAAAGCTGGTTCGAATCTCACTCGGTACGATTAAAACTTATTTTACGTTTGTCTTTTATTGGATTAAAAAAAAGGAGTTTCACAAACTCCTTTTAAATCTCAGTCCTCATATTTTTATCCAATAAAAGACAAACGTAAAATAAGTTTTAACCGCACCGAGTGAGATTCGAACCAGCTTTTGAGAAAAGGATCTGTGTGCGAACCCAATGCTTAATGCAGTGACCTACCGGGCAGCTTGCTTTTTGTAGGTCCACTCTGACTTTTAACAGATCGCTCCTCAGAAAATCCTTGCAACGCACGTGTAAAATAAGCTGATTTGTAATCAGTTATTTTCAGTCATGTCCTAACATGAACTGACACATTTTAATATTGCAGCAAGAATTTCTTGTTAAAGTTCAGAAGAAGTTGGTTTTCAAAGTTTTTCTAGTCCAGTCTGGCTCTTTTGGGAGAGAGAATCTGTCCTGCTGTACTGAACAGTCTTTCAATAGTCTTTCAATAGTCTTTCAATAGTCTTTCAATAAGGTCATGGGTGGTGTGTATCTTCTGGCTGACTCTCTGTGGTGGAATCCATTTTGGGTGTGTTAGTGGTGCTGTGGGTGCTCCCAGCTCAATGACTTATACTATAATATACTTCACTGGTCCAGCTCTTCTTGCAGGCGGGTCTATGTTACCTGTCCACTTTGCAGTGATTCAATGGACCAACTCTCTCGATATCAGTTACTTTCAATCTAACAACAAATCAAAAAACTGCAACATGAATGTAACTTGTCCGGATATTCTGACGTCGGGACCGGGATTCCAAATCGTCACATTTATCCTCCAGCTGTGCCACCGTCTTCGTGAGGGTCTCGACTTTTTTCTGGAGGCTAACGATGTCATCAGTGCAGGTGGAGATGGACTTCTCCACCTCTGCTACCGTTAGCTTTAGCCCCGTGAAGTTCTCCTGCACTGTAGCTAGCCCCGATGATAGCTCCTTTTTGAGGGCTACCAGCTCGGAATTGATCGACAAGAGACTTTCACCCAGAGCGGCATGGAATTCTGCTTTAATTATAGCAGTAAAGTCCTCTCAGAGAGCCACCAGCAGCTCCTGTTTGAGGCTGCTGACGTCACAAACTGTAGCGGCAGCTGCTGCATCAGATGAAGGAGGTGACCCAGGATAGCTCGAGGTTCCGCCACGAGGAGCAGGCCGCAGGTGAGCATCGATCGAGTTTACTCCTTTAGTAGACTTTGGTGGCATTTTGGCGATCGAACAGGAGATATGCGTAGAATGTGTAAGTTGTCTATTGTTTGCGGTCAAAATCGGAAGAAAGTGCCAGGCATTAGTTGGAAAACAGACCAGTTCCGCAGGAGCGCACCTGAACACAACTTATCCCACCGCCATTCAGCCGGAAGTCCATATTTTTGCTTTTTATCTGTAAAACAAGAGAGTAACTTGCAGGCTGTCATAACACTGACCGTCATTATTTAACCTTGCATTATTAGCTTGGGTCATGGGCACATAACAAAATCTTCCATGGCACATTTTTATCTGTGTAAATACTTAATAATTCAATGTTAATAGGAGCTAGTTACTTGCAAGGGGCTTTTTTTTTCATTCTCCAGATCAATACAGTGTTAAGAAATAGTATAACACCACCAGTGACATTTATTTAGTATATAAAATTATTAATATTTGATCATTTTTATAAGCAAATTAAGGCTGCAACTAACGATTATTTCAATAACCGATTAATCGGCCGATTATTTTTTAGATTCATCGATGAATCGGCAAAAAAAAAAAGGAAACAAGTTTTAATTATCACCTCTTTATTCCAAAATTTGACTGACATATCAAATCGCACAAAAAACAGGTTGCTACTTGACTATTCTGTTAGTAAAATATTGAATAATTAAAAAATAAAGTTAGTCAGCTTCAATAAAAAATAAATGTACACAAACATATATACAAATGTATGATTTATACCTGCACAAAATGTAGCTACTTTGTAAAATGTGTTTTTGAGGGACAAGTGTAACCTGGATTAAAGGTGTGGATTGTTTTAACCTGGATGGGGCAGCTGTGGCTGAGTTGTTAGAGCAGTCGTCCTCCAATGCAAGAGTTGGGGGTTGGAATCCACCAGCAGTCACATGCCTAAGTGTCCATGGGCAAGACACTGAACCCCATGTTTGTGCCCCATTGGTGTATGAATGTGAGCTAAAGCTCGGATTTGTCTCTTTAGAATGATTTGTTCTTTGTAATCTAGTAGAGTGCTGTATGAATGGGTAAATGAAGACATGTAGTGCTTTACACTACTATAAACAATGTAAAGCACTTTGAGTATCAATTAGATAGAAAGGTGCTATATAAGTACAGTACAGTCCATTTACCATTACAAGTGTGGATCATTGTAACCTGGGTTAAAAGTGAAGTCTTCGTCTTCAACCATCGACAGAGGCCTCATGTCAGTGACGTTCATGTAAGGATCTTTCAGTCTCTGCTGCTTGCTGTGGTGTGCATGATGTCTGTCCATCATGAAGGCTGTCATTGTTTGTTGTTTTCTGGAATGAGAGAGAGTTTATATGTATTATATCATAATTTACAGTAACTCAAGAAATGCCTTGTTTCACTTGGTTAAACGCACAAGCACACACACACACACACACACACACACACACACAAATATAAAATACTAATTACACACACTTGAGTAGATGAATAAATTACTGTAATTCCTGTTTAAATGCAATTCATCCTTCCATACAATGCAGTGACTTCAGACTTTGCCAGCAAATTAAAAGTTGAAGCTAAATCATTAAATTATCACCATCTTTGTGTTAGATTTATTTATAAAACACATTTAAACACTGCTTGTATCGTTACATTAAAAATAAAAACACACACATTCTCTGTCACAGCTAAGAAACAAGCAGCTTCAGCTGCCAGAGACACTGGCATCACGTTTTCTCTCTTTGAAACAGAACAAACCTGCTGATCTTCCTTCATTCACACGGTGGTGAAGCCCGTCATGTTTACATTTCATCTGCGTGGTTATCTCGTGTCGCGTCGTCACTTTTTAAAGCTTTGTTATCTTTATGAAGCACCGAACTCCCACACGTTGTAGGACTTATTCACAGTTTTCTCTGCGTCGCGTCGGTCATTTGTAAAATAGACTTTGAAAACAGTCTCTGCTCTGTTTCCTCCTCCCTCCTCGCTCTGTTCAGAAGCCACACACACGCGCAGGCGCAGCACGCTGACGCTACAGAGTTTTTTTTTTTTCAAACTTTATTCAGTCAAGCTCAGCCAGCTTTGACAAAGCTTTACAGGTGAACAAAACAGCTCCGCGGCGCCGTGAAAGATGCATAATCGCGCGACACAACGAATCGATGATGAAATTCGTTGCCAACACTTTTAAAAATCGATTTTTATCGATTTTATCGATTCGTTGTTGCACCCCTAAAGCAAATTTAAATAAATGTATCCATCAGAGTCCAATACAATAACCAGGCGGCTAGCTCTAGCATGCTAACAAACAGAAAAAACAAACTCACCGCTTCCCACTTGCAGTCAGCTGAAAGCTTTTTCACAGAGCAATCTAATATCTGAGAGGCATATCAGTCAGAAATGCAAATAGATATTAGATAAAGGGTCAGAGTCAGA